>JAEUWS010000869.1:0-90525 GCA_018524945.1 Podaxis sp. C-F-92630
TCCCACACCAGTCCCTTTCCAGGCCCAAGAGTTAGTTGACTAAATGTGATTAAGGGACTGTTCTGCAGATCTACAAATCTCTCTTTGAAACTTTCTTGAGTTGGTCATCTGCAACAGTAAGCCCAAATGTATGTATATAATAATCTTCTCCCTTCAACACAGCTCAGTGGTTCACTTATGTCAAAAAATATGTTACACTGACCCCAAGTCCATTTGGAACACAAAAAATGAATATTTCACATACAGAGAGTTAAAAAAAAAGACTAAAATGACACTGTAATTAGAGCTTCCATGTTCATGTTCAACTCTTCTTGCTCCTGCTCTTCCAAGTCTTCATCATCAACTACATTATTTCCATTCTCCAAGCCTGAACCTTTCACAGCTTCTGAGGCTCCCAAGGCTTCAGTCTGTTGGATGTCACAGAGTGATTTATCAAGAGGAAGTCCAGGTGACAGGTTCCCATGGAAGCTGAGTGATGCTGCAAGTCTTTGAAAATATTGCATATGAAGAGCATTGAATTGGGTGCAGATACTGCAGTATTGTTTGATTTGATGTGTGAGCAAGGGGTCTGATTTTGTGACAAGAGATTCCTTGGCAAGGAAGAATGCTTCCTCATCACAGAGGTGAGTGATGACCCAGCAAATTGTAATGTTCAGGTACTGGATCTCTTCATGAGCACACTCAATCTTGAAGTGAGTGCCCATCAATACCTGGTTTGCTTGCTGGGCCCATGGCTGTTGCCAGACATCTTGTTGACAATCACATAATAGATCAAAATCTGAGAGGAACACATGTTTGATGACCTCATCCCAGGTAAGCATTGGAGCCTTTGGTGTCATTGCATTGGCAGCAGTGTTGTACTTCTTAAGTGCATTGGCCAGGGCTTGAGAATGTGCATTTAGTGCTTTTGCAATGCACTTTTGTACCTACTGGTAGACTGTTGTCAATGATGTCAGATGCAGAAAAACAAGGCTTACCTATTTGAGACATCTTCATCTTCATCAATTCAAAGATGCAAGAGACTACAAGACCTTCTGGATCATCCAGGCATTGCTGATAGCACTTCTGACTAACAAGGACTGCAGCCTGTTGGTATTCTGCACTGTCTTCAGTCTATGCAGTCTCAATTCCCAACCTCTGCTGCTGAGTGTGCACCTGGTCCATCTTGTGCTTATGTCACAACCATCTGCATGCTCCCACACTCACTTTCCCATGCTTATCTGATGTCCAAAAAGTCTAATTCTGATGTTCCATTTTTGCATGACTCTGAACCTCTCATTCCATTGATGGATTTTGTCCACCCTGTTGTCCAAACAGGCAGGTGCACTCACTCAGTCATTCACAACCACTGCAATGAGTGATGTTCATCTGTTTTCCCTGTATTGTCTCAGATCTTTTACCTTTGTCTTGGTAACTTCATTCTTACTCCTATTTTGCATTTTATTACCTTCTGCTTAGTTTCTTTCTGATCCACCTCCATGCTTGTACCTTCTACCCATTTCCTAGTTCCTGTTGTATCTCTGAATGTTTTACCCATTTGTACTTATTATTGTCCTCTGGCTATTCTCCTGTCTTCCATACCTGGTCCTCAATGCATATTTAAGCATAGTAGTTTCCTGTATCTGTTTCCTCAGTCTGAATATCAACTTCATTAACCTCCTCCATCTCTGATCTGTTTGTCCATCCTCTGGGTCACCTCCTGACCACTTCTGTCTGACTTCTGAACCCTCCCTCTTGTTCCTCCTGCCTCTGGGTTCCACTTCTGTCCAATCAGACCAACATGATACCAGAAGGGCACAACACATAAGCTGAGGCTGAGGTCCACTCCTTGAAGCTAATAGGTGCCTGTCCAGAACATAACAGTATATTTAGACTCCCACTTCTGGTATTGCCATTTTTCTATGACTACCAGAACTATTACTCACACAACTGCTCATTCACAGAATATTACTCATCTGCTTCCAATGGGCAATTGTTGCCATCCCTCTACTGCTGCTTTTGGCTCCTCCACTCCCTGATTCCCTGCATCCCATTCAAATTCCCAAACCCTTAGTGCCATAACCAAAGAACCTCTCATGGATCAAGATCCCAATGACCAGGAAATCACTAAACACCAGTCCAAGCATGTCACAGAGTCCCAACTGGACAATAGACAATCTCACATCCCAACAACACTCAAGATGAGCTTGAGTACTACAACCTCCCTGATGACCTGAATCTGGCTGACAATGCTGGAGGTCAGGATGATTGTCAGGGTGGCAGTGGTCCTCCAAGCAATAATCCCAGCAATGGTGATGGTCCAGGCAATGACAATGGCAATAGCAAACCTGAAGCCCACAGTGCTTGGGAACCCACCTCCAATGATGGTGAACATTGTATGAGGGTTATGGAAAGGCTTGCCTGTGGAATTGAATCTAGTGTATGCAACCAATCTGTTCTGCCTCCTTCCATCATTTGCCCTGAAAAAATCCAAGCAAAGGAACCCAGCACCTTTGATAGAACCAAGCCACATAAGCTTCCTGACTTCCTAGTCCAGTATCACATCTATTTTAGGATAAACCTGCAACTTTTCCAAATGGAGACTGCAAAAGTTAATTTCATGATTTCATATCTTTCCAGGTCAGCTTGCCAGTGGTTCCAGACCATCCTGGACTCAGAGCTAGATTGGGATCTGATTCCATGGTATACTGACTGGAAGCTTCTCTCTGATGAACTCAATCTCTATTTCAGTACTATTGACCCAATCACTGAAGCCACTGAGGAACTTGAAAACCTCACCATGGCTAATGGGTTGCACATATCAAAGTACAATGTTGAGTTTGCCCATCTTGCTGGTCTCCTCAAGTGGCCCAACTCTGTCCTCTACCACTGCTATTATTGCAGACTTCTAGACCATATCCAAGATGCCCTCATCTTGCTTCCAAATGGCAAACCCACCACCTATGCTGACATGTGTGCCACTGCTATGCACATTGACAATTGTCACTGGGAACACCAACACAAGAAAAGCTGGGCTGGAAATCAGTCTGCAGTGCCACACCATAAGCAGGAGTCTCCACAGCAATCTTCTGACAAGGGCAAGGGAAAGAATCTACCTCTGACTGCTAAATCAGGCAACAACAATCTATCAAATGTGTCCCAGCAGTCTAGAAAGGGGTTCTAGCCCACTAAGCCCACTTCTTCCACCAATCAGCCTTCATCATCATCCTTGTCTTCATTTCCATCCAAACCACTCTCCAACAGACTCAGGAAGGATGGTAAATTGATCCCCCAGGAATGCCAGTGTCACATCAACAACAAGCTATGTCTCTTCTGTGGTAAACTAGGTCATCAGGTTGACAATTGTCCACACAAATCTACACACAAGGCTAAGGCCTGCAAGGCCAATACAGATGCCCCTCCAACTTCAGGTCCCCCTTCAGAGGGCTTGAAAAAATAGAGGGTGGTCCTCAGGACTCCACACACACTGGGGGCCACATTGATCTCCTCTGTGCACCAGGGAGTTTCTGGCTCAATGCATCTGCTCTTTCTGACCTGAATGCTTTGTATCTCAAGTTTACTTCTTCTTTATTTTGTTCCTCTCCTTCCAATTCTCCTTTCTTCATCACTGTGCTTGTTGACAGTGGCTCCACTCACTGTTTTGTTGACTCTGTTTCAGTGCACAAATTCAACATCCTGACTTTGTCTATTGCTCTGGTGGAACTTTGCTTGCTTGATGGCTCATCAAATTCCTTTATTACTCAGTCCACTTCAATCCCTGTAACCTTTGATACTGGTGAATGATGAACCTTGACTTATATGTCAACCAGCTCAATTCTGCTTGTTCAGTGGTTCTAGGACATGACTGGCTCACCCACCACAATCCATTGATTGATTGGGTTTCAGGCTGTATTACTTTCTGTGCCTCTGACAACACAGATCCTGCACCTTCCATTTCCATATGCATGTCCTCTGCTTCTGTGGAATCATCTACCACTGTTTCAGATCACACCTCATCTCCAATCCCTATCTCCAACCCCACTCCCTCTTCTTCCATAAAGCCTGACATCTGTCTCATCAATGCTGCAGCATTCATGTGTGCTTTGTGTCTTCTGGGTTCATACCACTTCACCCTCAACCTCCATTCTATTGTTGTCTCTGCTTCTGCTGCCTCCACTGAAGAGCCCATCAACCTTTCAAAGTTTCCACTGAGTATCATGAATTTGCCAACATTTTCAGCAAAGCCCACACTGACTCCCTTCCTCCTCACCATCCTTTTAACCTCAAGATCAACCTTGAGGAAGGGGCTTCTCCACCAGTCAGAATGATTTATTCATTATTGCAGGTCAAGCTGGAAGTGCTCTGAGAGTTTATTGATGAATACCTGTCAATAGGTTTTATCTGACCCTCTACTTCCCCTCATAGTACCCCTGTTCTTTTTGTCAAGAAGAAAGATGGATCCCTCTGACTTTGTGTTGATTTCTGGGGTCTCAACCATATCACCAAGAAGGATTGTTACCCACTTCCTCTCATTTCTGATCTCCTTGACTCTCCCCACAAGGCCCACATCTATACAAAGATAGATCTCCACCATGTTTATCATTTGGTCTAGATTGCTGAAGGTGATGAATGGAAGACCATATTTTGAACCTGCTACAGCTTGTTTGAGTGGCTTGTCATGCCATTTGGTCTTACTAACACTCCTGCTGCTTCCCAACAATTTATGAATGATATCTTCAAGGATTTGCTTGATGTGTGTGTTACTGTCTACTTGGATGACATCCTCATCTACTCAGACAACTTGTCTGAGCACTGCAAGCATGTCCAGGAGGTCCTCAAATGTCTTTGCAAAAATGGTCTTTATATATGTGCAGATAAATGTGAGTTTGACTCCAATACAGCTGAATACCTTGGTTATATTCTTTCTCCTGAAGGTCTCAAGAGGTCCAAGGACAAGGTCAAGATTATTCAGGATTGGCCTGAGCCAAAGAAGGTTAAAGACATTCAGTCCTTCCTAGGGTTTGCTAATTTCTACTGCTGTTTTATCCATGCATACTCTGACATTGTTGTCCCCCTTACCTGTCTCACCTGGAAGGGTACACCATGGAATTTCAATGATGAAGCCTGCAAAGCCTTCAACACCCTCAAGGAAGCCTCCACCACCACTCTGGTCCTCACTCACTGGATTTCTGACTCCCAAATCATCATCAAGACTGACACTTCTGACTACACCCTAGCCACAACTCTCTCTATCATTGCTCCAGATGGTGATATACATCCTATAGCATTCCACTCCTGCACATTTTCTATTTCTGAGCTCAATTATGACATCCATGACAAGGAACTCTTAGCAATCTTCAAAGCTTTCCACATTTGGCAACACTATCTTGAAGGCTCCAGTCTTCTGGTAGATGTCATCATGGATCACAAGAACCTCAAGTATTTTTGTACTATGAAGGCTTTGACCCAATGCCAAGCCTGCTGGTCCAAGTACTTTTTACAATTCAACCTTGTCATCCACTTCTGCCCTGGTTGCCTCAGAACAAAACCAGATGCTTTGACTAGACAATGGGATGTCTATCCCAAAGGGGGGAATAGCAACTATTCAGTGGTCAATCCACACAACTTCCAGCCTGTATTCATGCAAGAACAGCTTTCCACCTGTCTGCACTACCTACCTCTACACTCTGACCCTTCATGCTGCCATGGTCATGGATACTCATAAACTCCATTCTGATATCCTTGCTGCTCTTCCTAATGACCTGATTGCAGCTGAGTACCTTGCTAACCCCAAAAAACATTGGTCTATAGACTCCAATGGCTTCTTACAACTTGATGACAGGATCTATATACCCAACTCCAACAATCTTTACCTCTGCATCTTGCAGTACTACCATGACCACACAATAGCTGGTCATTTCAGCCAGAACAAAATCCTAGAACTCATCCAATGTAATTATACATGGCCCAGTATCCAAGACTTCATCAAGGACTTCTGCAAGAGTTGTGTGACATGCATGCAATCCAAACCTCAATGTCATTGGCTGTACAGGAACCTCAAGCAGCTTCTGATCCCCAAATGCCCCTGGGACTCAATTTCCATGGACTTCATAGAGAAACTTCCCTCTTCCTCCAGTTACAATACTATCCTCATGATCATTGACTGCCTCATGAAGCAAGCAATCTTTGTTCCAACACATGATACCATCACTTCCACTGAGCTTGCCTGGTTATTTATCCTACATGTGTTCTCCAAGCATGGTGTTCCCTCACATGTTACCTCTGACTGTAGTTCCAAATTTGTATCACATCTCTTCTGCTCCCTTGGTCAAGCTCTCAACATGAAGCTTCACTATACCTCTGGATACCATCCTGAAGGTGACAGACAAATGGAATGGACTAACCAGACATTGGAACAATATCTCCACATTTATTGCAACTACCAACAGGACAACTGGGCCAAACTCCTTCCAATTGCCAAGTTTGTGTTCAACAATGCTCTGAGCACAACTACCAGTATCTCTCCCTTTTTCACAAACAAAGGCTACCATCTGAACATCACTGTTCACCCCAAATGTGATCTTGCTTCCACCCACACCTGACAATTCACTGTGGACCTTGATGAGCTTCATTCTACTCTGAAATCTGAGATTGCTCATGCCCAGCATAGATACCAGGTCTCTGCCAACTCCTGTCACCTTCCTACACCTGATTTCAAGGTTGGAGACAAGGTATTTGTCAAAGTGCAATTCTTCTGTACTACAAAGCCTTTGAAGAAGCTTTCCAAGAAGTATCTAAGTCCCTATGAGATCATCTCCTAGGCTGGCTTGCACTCATTCACAATCTGTCTACCTGATTCCATGTGCACTGTCTATCCAGTGTTCCATGTTTCTATGCTTGAACCTGCCACTCTGAACCCAATTCCTAACCATACAGAACCTGCTCCTGCACTATTATTATCAATGGCAAACCTGAATACAAAATTGCTCAGATTGTCAATTTGAAAAGCAATTGTTGCAGGGCTTGCAAGTTATTGTACAAGGTAATCTATCTAGGATATGAGGATACCAATGAGGAATCCTCCTGGCTACCTGCTATGGAGCTAGAACATGCCACTGAACTTGTAGCTGACTTTTATGCTGCCTATCCCACAAAGCCTGGCCCTCTTTCTGCTCTCCCATTTTCATGCTAAGTTCCTACTCCCTATTTTCATTTTACTTATTACTTTCTTTTCTTATTAGTTTCTGATCTCTTTTCATTTTTACTTTCACACTTTCTGGGACCAAGAAACCAATCTCATTCACAAAGTATCCAATTGACATCACAGCACTACAATCCAAGAAAATGAATGAACTATGCATGAGGGAGCAAGGAGGTGAGGGGAACTCACTGGCCCTTTTGGGCCTACCTCAATGAACCTCCTCTGTGACCCTCTGGATCCTCCTGATGACACATCAACTCAAGATCCCCCATCATCTCCATGTTCTGCTCCATTGTCACCTGCATTGCCTCTGTTGCCTCTGTGTTCTGATCCATCACCTCCACTGTCCAGTCTGTCAAGCATGTGATTGTCCATTGCAGTACTTGATTCAACTCAATGCCCCACTACAGAGTGGTGTGCAGATGGTTGATTGCCTGCCAGTTCTAGTTGTGTGACTCCCACATCATTGCTAGCTCATTGGAGAATCACTTGATTGTTGACCTGAGGTATTTCATCTCCTGCACATGTTGGTAGGATTGTGGAGAGGCTAGGATTGTCTCACACAGCAAAGGCATCTTCTCTCTGGACACCACATGCTGGTATGCATATGTGACCTGCCATTGAAGATAGGTTACTTTTGAATTTACCAGGGTGAGGTCATGCTTACCTTTAAAATGTCAGCACAGTTCTTGAGGACATCACAGTCCTGAGATCAGAGTTGGTGCTTCTGAAGCTCAGGCACAATGGCAGCAAGCCTATCAAGAGCCTAAGAGAAAGGTGATCTTAGCTCTGACCTGTCCTTGGAAGTCCAAGAAGGCTGAGTCTTGTGACCACATACTCCATGAATTTCTGAACTACCATTGCCCCTATGGTGACTGGAATAATATGTTCTGGTTACTCAACTTTCTCCATGACAATCCCTCAGCATTTGCATTTGCTAATCAAATCCCTCAAGGGCCAGTCACCCTTGACGAATTCAACACCTGTCATCTCTCTAGATGAGAATGACTTCAACTTCATGGAGCCCCAGATGTTCACTGAAAGGTCATCTTTATATCTAAGTAGCTTGCCTTGTAGCTAGCTCCATCTTCCCTTGCTCTCTTCTATTTCCATCTCTTGTCTTTGTTTCCTCTTCTTTTCTTTTCTAGTTTCAGTCTTGGGACTGCTATCACACACCCTTTTGTATTAGTTCACTAGTGCAATAAACTTGGATTTAAAAAAAAAAAAAGTCCAAGAAGGCAACCCACTGGGCAAAGAAGCAAAGCTTGGAGAATCATCAGCAAGACCAACACCCACTGAGTAGCAACATCTAACAGGAGTTGCTTAGGTTCCAGATCAAGCCTTTGACACACATCAGCAAAGGCATCTTGCCTAAGAGATGACAATCTGATCTGCACAGCAGATTGAGCCCTACTAGCACTGAGATGGTGAAATTAGTACTCACAGCCCAAATTAGATTCTGAAGCAAGGTGATGGCATCTCTTTCCTGCACATTTGGACCCTGGGTGCCCTGTGGATCATAGTCAGGTGCTAAGAACTCAGCTAACTTTGGGTCAGTAATTGCAGATATGATTGCCTGGCATGCAAGATTTGTGATGTGAGGGCCACACCTACATTTCTTCATTAGTTTCCCCATGGGGTACAACAGAAAGTCCTTACCAAACACATTGCTTCATGCAATCAAAAGTAATACCTTTGCTTGCCAGCTCTTCACTGAAAGCTTCTAAGTAGGAGTCATTGTTGGAGGTGTTATCCATTGTGATCCACCCAAGCTATTGCAAAACTACATCAGCTTTATCAGCACTAGAACACTTTTGGCTGCAAGCAAAACTCACCTTGGAAGCAATTCCAATGTGATTGACAATAAACATTAGTGTTTGAGCTAGGTGTTCTCCAGTATGCTGGCCAGGAATCCAAGCAAAGCCAATAAGATGTGAGTGAAGTTCAAGGTGTGTCTGAGCACCAGCAGCAGTATGGCATTCAGTTATGCATATGCAATGGGCCATGATGCCCATGAATGGTATGAGATTGCCATCAGACCATACATCCATGGTTAGTGAGATTTGCCCTATAGCAGTCTGTTGCTTTGAAAGTCAGAAAAGCAAGAAAGATGCATGCCAGACTCACACTCATTTCCTCCCTAAGTAAATTGATGTGCTGCTCCCAGTTTGACATAATTCAGGCATGAAGGAAGTGGCAATGAGGGATATCTGAGTCTTCTAGGTTTTCATGCAGCAACAGAAGCAAGGCCCCAAAATTCTTGTTTTCCATAATGTTTAAAGCCTAGGTAAGGTAGTGAGCAGCATCCAAGCTGAAAAACAATGGCACCCCATATACCTGGTCATCAGATACAATAAACTCTACCAGAGCTTGATTAAAGGCTTCCTTGGAGAACTGAGGTCAGGTAGAGTTAGAGGCACCTTCCAGCTGGCTAGGATCAGAGATGTCAAAGCCATTGTCAGCTTGGTAGTTAGCAACAGCAGCCTGGACATCTGAGCTGCCTCCAATCTTCAAGCCTTGCTGTAGAGGGTAAAATCTAGTAGTAGTTACAGGAATGACAAAATGCAGCTAAGTAGCTACTACTGTCCTCAGTTGAGTTCTGGGGGACAATGAACAAAAGATAGAGGAATTGGGGGTGGTGCAAAAGCAAAATAGGGCTCAATGGAATGTTCTAACTGACCACAAGCTCAAAATAATGATCTTCTGTAACAGCAGTGCCCTTTACACACAGTGTTATCAAAGAAGAACTCTAAGACTGACTATCTTTACTGGCTTGGACTAACTTAAACTGAACTAGACTACTCTTTTCCCTTTTTGAACAGCTGACTTGAAATGCTCTCTTAGCACCAGGCAGTCAGTTTGTCATAAGTAGCTACCTCACTAGTTGAGTGCAGATAACTGAGAAGTCTTTTTCTTTTCAAGTCTCTGAAGCTTTTCTGGGTTCTAGGCATCTTATAGTTTATCTTTTATTGGTCTATGACTGAAGAAACACTTAAACTTGCACTTGGCACTTAGAATTGAGTGGTCAATGCCTTGTGCACTGCTGGGAGCAAGTTCCTTGCCTGTCCAGCCCATGCCTGGGGGTTTATATATTGTAGGTGAAATACAAACTAGGAAAGTACAAATTACATGCTACCTGTTTTCTGGAATGCTTGGAACCATATGGAAAGTAGATAATATCTTTTTGGGGTAAGTCTGGGCCTTAAAACTCAGGCAAATCTTGTCTTGTGGGCTCCAAGGCCACATGGTTAACAGGTCTGGGCTCAGATAATTAATCTTTAAGGGTGCTCTCCATCATCCACCACATGATTCCTTTATTTCAGAGGTGTGGACTGAAGTAGCTACCAAGCAGCTGAGGTATATTTTTGGTCCAGAGATCTTCTGGGTCCATTCCTTGTGTTTTCTTTATCCAACAGAGCTAACTGGTCACTCAGATGCATTCAGACATGTGAATTCTTGTGCTCCAGGGTTTTTCCAGAGTGGTAGCTACTCTGCTGCCATCCAATCCCCTGGGGTTTTTCTATCTTTTCTGTAGGGTAGAGACATCCTATCTGTAGTCTGATAAGTAGCCAGTATAGCCACTTTATCATTCTGGTGAGCAGAGCAGGTTATAAGCCTGAGATCAAGACTGCCACTCTGAGAATAGACTGAAACTGGCTTCTGAACTTAGGAAAATAATGCAGTGCAGTTTTCCTGCATAGAAAGCATCCCTCTGGTTCACAGATGTAAGTCTGGAGTACTATATAACCAGTCTTGCCAGCTCCTCTGGTTGACCTTGGGCTTACTCCATTGTAGCACAGTAGCTACTTCTATTTTAGGTATGTTTCTTTCCTTGTTCAGTAATTGGGGAGGGTCCACTTAATTTACTATGATACTTTCATAGTCTAAACAACTGGAATTGTGTGAATTTGCCCCTATTTTCATTTAGGGCATATCACTGTCATCTACAAAGGAGAGTAGTTTACAATGGGGATTGTTGGAGAACTTGTACATAAAAGGGGAGAGGGATAAAGCAGTGAGAATGGGAGATAAAGCAGAGCCTTGCCCTACACCTATGAAAGAGGGAAAAGAAGGTGAAGAAAAATTGTTCCAAAGGTATGTCATGCTACAATCCTTTAGATAGTCCAAAAAGAAAGAAACTAAATTTGAAGGAAAACTGTGTCTTTGAAGAGTGGCACAAAGAATGGAATGGTTCACAGAAGGGAAAAATTGAGCAACATTGAATGCAAGGGTGCTCACTTTGAATTTGTTTTTCCACCCTGTGCAAATGAGATGGGTGACATAGACCCCAGTGTCTTCAGTAGATTGTTGGATAATGCCTCCAAATTGGAGGGGGTGAACAAGATTGAACTGGGCAGCCTCAAACTGCATGCAGTTGGAGATCATCTTCTCAATGAGTTTGCTGAAAGTGTTGAGCAAGACAATCAGGTGGAACATCTTGGGAGTTGAGTAATGCAGTTTGTTTGGCTTTGGAATGATGACAGAAGTTGACTCCTTGAAATAAGTCAGCCACATGGAGAACTGGATGCAATTCAATGTGAAGGAAATGAATTTGGATCAGAAACAATCAGATCCCATGAAGTGTTTGATGTGTGCCTATGAC
The DNA here is from genome assembly GCA_018524945.1 of Podaxis sp. C-F-92630. Taxonomy (NCBI): domain Eukaryota; kingdom Fungi; phylum Basidiomycota; class Agaricomycetes; order Agaricales; family Agaricaceae; genus Podaxis; species Podaxis sp. C-F-92630. Next base: position 11,784 of record JAEUWS010000869.1, read on the forward strand.
ATGTGGTCTGGGCCAGGGGTGGATGAATTGGAGCAAGGTCAAAGTGCATCAAAGAGCTCTTGACTGGAGAAAGGGGCCCATGTTCTCTCTGAATGGGAGGGAACATGGTTGATGGAGTCAATGTCAACTTTGTGCTTATGGGTGGAGTTGAAAGTAGAATTGAGAGTGTGCCACAATTTGGGTAGTTCATCACAGCTTTTGCCTAGGTAGGTGATGGCTTGTATGGTGGGAAGGTTTCATTTGCCAACCCATGACATGAGATCCCAAGGACATTGGTTTTCTTGAGAAATCTCTTCAATTTTGTCATCAAAATACTTCCTCTTGACTTTACATGTAGTGTGTCTGAAATTTGTCCAGTTGGCCTTGGTTTTGGCATGTTGGAAGGCCCTGAGGGCAGTTGTACAACCATTGTTCCACCATGGTTTAGAGTGATGGCAGATCTTGACAAGTTTGGAATTGTTGTTCCATTTGTCATCAATGATGGCTTTGAGAGACTGAGCAAAAATGTTGACATCTGCAGGGCTTAGAAATGTGTCTGGGAGGTTTTCAAGATGCAGGGTGGTTTTGTAAAGGAAGAGGGCTTCTTCTTCAGAGTCCTTTGGTATGGTGTGCTTCATCAGGATGGGGTTGAGGATGCCAGGTGCAGCATTGTCCATTGCTATGCCTGATGGCTCAAGCCCAAGCCTAGACCTTTAGTGCTTCAGGGCAGGGGACTGATGTATATGGTCTATAAGACATACAGCCTGCTGTATGAAGCACATACTATGGGCTGTACTAAGTACATACATCCTGCTGAGTACCAGTAAAATTCTACTAACTCTCAAAGTATAGTTGCCAATAAAATTCCACTGGCTCCCACTAGTTCTCAGAATATGTCCACTAGTAGATTTCTACTGGTACTTAGGTATAGCCACCAGTAGAATTCTACCAACTTCTTTCCTGATCATATGTGAGCAGTATACCTGCTCCCAAGAGGCAGTCTGACTTTCATCCAGAAATTAGCATAGATCAGTGTCTTAGTTTTCGGAAGAGGTCAAGGAATGCCGTGGGTCCTCAGTTGCCAGTGTCCCAGCTGAGATCTGGCAAGAGAAATATTAATTTGATGGTCAGCCAGCAGAAAGCTGTCAATAGGGGCTTCCAGGACAAAACCAAGACCAGAACACGAGCGCCAGCTTCGCTACAGGGAGATTGGTCATTTTTGATCACGTCGCAACCAGTTTACACCCGAGGCCGAAATCTCCATGTTCTATACGTTCTATAATTGTTCGTTGAAGGATTTAGGCCAGGGATAGCGGGGCCGTCATTTCATTAATTACTTGACACGAGTCGGTAGATATGTTACAAACATGACTAGTGCATCCCAAAAACAACACTGATCACCGTAGCACCCGTTATGGATTAGAGCTCAGAAGATAGCCGCTGGGAGAAGTGCATAGAATGCATTCGTTGATGCTAGTGTTTTTGGTCATCCAGCTCCGAAGCCACTATTGACGGAGATATAAGGACAGACGGTGGCGCTGCATGCACAAAGTGGATCTGGAGTGAGTGGTTCGCACTTGAGGACTTCATGATTATGTGTCACCTACAACATCCGGAAAGGAAATGGCGAGGTTGATGGCAGCCTGGCTCGGGTCCCTGGGAATGGGTAGATCATCGGATGGGCTTACCGAAGTTTTGGATGCTCAAGTAGGTGGCTGTGGGATAAAGGGGTTGTGCATGTTCTCGACTCTGACGTTGAGCCGCTGGCCACGGACCGATTCGAGGGAAAATTGTGTGAATACCACGAATAGCAGTAAAGGAACGCACTCGTCGAGGATTAGTGGGAAGAATACTGGCCAGAACTTCCTGAAATAACCGAGGGTAAGTGTTTAGTTGGCTTGCAGGTTGTGCATCAGAATGTTCGGGAGAGCGACTAAACGCAGGTCGAAGGTTGCTGCATACTTCCAATGGTCGAAGGATTTGACTCTGGAAGATTGTTAGTGCAGCCTTATTAACGCATGGATTAACGAGAACTTGGTTCAACGATTAGCCTGGAGATAACTTGCCCGATACTTGAGTAAATACACATTATCTAATACGGAGGCGCTAGAAAGGTGCGTGGTGGTAGGAATACCTACTAATCTATCATCTGGATGTCATCACCCTCTGGGCTGGTGATCTCGTCGGAGTTTGACTTCCTTGAGCGACCCTCCGCCCATGAACCCGCATTTTGCGATGGGAGGGGGTTGATACACTGACCTGGGCCACGAATCGTTCGTGGCAAAGATCTCCAGTTTCACGGCTCTGCTGCCAGCCCCTAAAAGCGAAGAAAGCCACGAAGCTGATAGTGAACCAGGTTACACCTCTCAAGATTGGGTTGATTTTGGATTGAGGGCATGAAAATCGAACTTGACTTTTTGCATAGCTTCTTAGCAAGGCTTGTTACACTCATGGGATGCTTCTAAGTGAGTAATGTAAGTATCATGTAAGTAAAGCCACGTTCTAAGAGGGCGGAGGTGCTTTCTACAAGCTCAAGAGAGCGCTGATGTGGTCGATACACCTGCCTGGGCAGTGACGTTCAACGCCACGAAGCTTGAAGCTTATGGGAAAGGAAGTGCCCTTGCCGACGGTTGGTCGGAGAAAACCCGACTAGTCAGAAATAACAGACTAGAACATTCAGTTACAATATACATCATGGCAAAGTTTTAGGGAGAGTAGTCTGTTACAGGTCATTTTGAGCCCCGATGATGTTTCAGGTAAAGATCGTACTGCACTTCTGGTGTGAGAGGGTTCACCTGGGGCTCTCTGGCCCCGTGTCTACGTCCACTTGCATCGGATTGACGAGGGCTGCGATGATAGTTGATTGGTCTTCGGGAGGTGTGGTACCGTTGGTTCTTGATGCATATTCGTTGCGAATCCGCACTTTTTTTGATTTGATACCATGCCTTACCTGGAACGGGGAATACTAGAAGGAAGACAGCGCAAGCACGGACGTCCCAGCTAAACGTCTGAACGCTTACTTTCACGGGTCAGGCTCTCAATCCCGAGATGCAAGAGTTGATCATGAGATAGATATGCCACCGAGGCGTGGAATGTATGCGGAAATTAGTTGGCGTTTCTGAGTTTCTAGTGGCGACCTTGGATGGCTAGCCTAGGACAATATGGTTTGACCATGAAAGGTTTCGTGTGCAACACGAAACAGTCCAACCTGCAGGTTGCCACCACGGCCGGAGAGAAATAAGTCGAGGCCGGCGGTCAGCTGGCCAGATCACCAAATTTACGCTGAGAAAATGTATGTTACCCTCCGAGTCCGAGTGACATCAGAAGCCTGGGCGTTGTAGTGGGCCTGTATTCTTGTAGCTCAATCATTCCTCTGGTATTGTATGTAATGCCATACTGCTGTCCTAGTGACCGAAAAGTCGCTGCAAATTACCTATTAGGTCTGACGGGGCAACTCATATCCTGGGTGTTCTCGGCCAGGCGCTACCTTCAGAAGAAATGCTCAGAATCAGAACTTCAAGTTCGCGAGACGCCTAACACGGCAAGCATGACGCAGCCAGAAAGAGTTAGATGCTCTCTTCAACAATAGCCATCGTTACTCATCTCAGGCTGTTCTATCGCTACTACATGTCTCAATGACATCTTGAATGGTCTCCGCTGAGAGCGAAACATAGTCTTCCAAGCGGAGGGCTTGATCACAAGATGGCGGTTCCTCCTTCCATCCCAAATGTGATTGTTAGTGCTAGTTACCAGAAGATTAATATTCGCCTCAAAATAACTCTCTTCATACACCCACTCACTGAAGTAGATGCGATGCCACCTGCATAGGTCAAAGAAGATGATCGTGATGATTTTCTGTGACTGGTAGTGCCTCCCAGGACTCGGATAGTATGTTCACCTGTGGCATATATAAGGGCAGAGAGCATAGACATAACCTCACGATCAACTGCGTCTATCTCACAGTAAGTATCAGACTACATAGTCCACCTTGTGTCCACCAGCCCTGATCTCGTGCGCTTCACAATTCCCAGGTCGAGCAATGCAAATCAAAACCTTCCTCATTGTTTTGTTCTCTTCAGCCCTGATTCTCGCTGCTCCTCCCAACGCTAAGGGAAACAATGTCAACGGTGGTGTCGGCGCCAATAACGCCAACGGTGGTGGCAACAATCATGACATCCAAGGTGGGACGGTCAGTGGAGGGATAGGTCGGGTCACCAATGGAGGTCCTCCCCAAGCTAAGGGCACCACTGGAAACAATGTCAACGGTGGTGTCGGCGCCAATAACGCCAACGGTGGTGGCAACAATCATGACATCCAAGGTGGGACGGTCAATGGAGGGATCCACGGTGTTAATTCTAACTGAAGGATCTGAATTCATTGTTCGTTGCATGCGCTTTGGAGGGTGTAGGCAAAGCAGTGGAACGCCATGCTATGAATCAATGTCTGAGTTTGCTTCTTCGATGTATATTCGTCTTTGTATATCCAATGTGATCTCTTCCCGTGTTTCGTTGATGATATCTCATCCCTGATAATTTGATAGCAGACCGAGCAATTTCATCTTTAGTGGGTATCAAAAGTTGGCCAACGCTTGTCCACAGTGACACTTTGACGCCTCACGAGAGCACAACTTTAACATACCATCTGACTTGTATCCTCCACCAGACTCCTCCACCCACTATCGAGTCAGATTCTATATGAAAGGTAGATACCAACCTGTCTAAGGGTGTAAATACTTTGTCTAAACTCGAGACACGCTCATCGCCTCTCAGCGGTAGATATGCTTGTGGCAGTATAGAAATAGAAAGTTCAATAACAACATGTAACGTTGTGGGTCGGATAGTGTCTGTTTTGGAATGCAAGGTTCATCATCTGGACCGCACATTTCACAGGTGTACACTGGTAAGCTTCTCGTGTTTACACGGAGGATGTCATGATAGCTGTGTCTCGGGAAAAAATGATGCAGAAGATTCTGACTGCTGGATGGTTGTGATCAGGACGTGAAGAGATTCTGGATATCGTACATTGTCAATGCTAAACGAGTCCAGCACTTGAAAGACGGTCCAGGCCACAGTTCCAAGCATTACATTCTATTGGCACTAATGGTTCATACAAAAGAGACGATGGTTCAAGCTGGGAACTAAAGATCACCGCCTGATAAATTGCAAAGAGTCCTGAATACGACCTGGAAATCTCATAGGTCGACTGCTCAGCATAGGGGACGAAACGATATAAACTGCAGCGTTGCGTTAGCCTCGACCAACGGACTTTGAGCGATGAAGTCAATCCAAACACACCTCGGGTTGAACAACAGTAACTCATGGCCTTCATAAGCCTCCCCCTAAGGCTGGTCCGACGGTACCAACAACCGGACCAACGACTGGCAGTCCTCCGAGGGCCGAGCCTACACCACCGAGTCCTGGTGCCCCATTCAAACTGACCCCCGAGGCGACTTCCCTAGCCACTTCCACTGTGTTTGTGGATTCTCCTGCAGCCTCCTTTGGCTTGACATAGCCACCACCGGGACTGGCGTATCCACCATAGCCCGAGATTCCCCCGGGGCTGGTGTGGCTTCCGGTGGACGGGCCTGGAAGACTTCCAATCGTTGATCCGTGGCCAACAAGGGCACCGGGCCCAACAACGCTAGGGGCCGCGTTGACAATGGCGACGTAGACGGTGAGAGAGAGAGAGAAAATCTTGCTGAACATTGTTGGAAAGATTGTGTGTGAGAGGGAACCTTTTGAAAAGCTCAATCCTTGGCTAGAAACTTTCAACTAAAGGATTCTTATACTTTATGGTTATCGAAGGAGGTGGGCAAAGAAGCTTGAGAATTGGGAAGGAGAAACCGCTGACCACTCGTCGCATGTAGCGCTCTGTTCTCGAGCCTTCAAGATTGTCAGTCTGGAACGACGGCGAAGGATAATTACGTCTAAGAATCGACGGCGCCATGACGCAGAACGACTTCGAGATAGACAATCTATCGAGGCGAAGGCTGGATGAAAGAACGCCGTCCGTCACATTTTCTGGAGTCGCAGCTGAAGCTTCGAGCAAAGTGCTGTTGAAGCCTATGGAATTACCAATTTCTAGGCATTAAAGAGTCCATGGGAGGCTTTCCCGTTGCCGTTTCAATCGTAATCATAGCCTCTGATCGGACAGCCCCTATACTGTGGCTCGATAAAGGGGAGGCGAGACCATATAGGACCATACTATGCTTCCAAGAACACAGCGGCGTGTATCTTGGAAGATAAAGAACTTTTTGACCACGCTTTACACGGGTTCCGACTTGGCGCGGTCCGGGGTGGAAACGCTCGACGTCGTATCGCTACTTACATTCTCGGTAGCTGATTTCCTTGTCAATTCCGAAGGTAAAGCGAAGTTAATGATACAGTCTTATTGTTAGTAATGCGAGGGTATATAGTACACGTGCGATGAGCCCGATATAAATTAAGCGTCTAGCTACGGAAAGAAGGCGGTGGATGGCGGTGGATGGCGGTGTTAATCCTCGAGCCATCCATATGTTTTGAGAAGGTCACGTATTTCAATGCTGTTGGGCTTGATGTCTCCATTCAAGGGCGCGAAGCTCTTTTTCAGTCTTGCACCGCCCAAGGTGAAGATCACAGAGTAGAACAAACCCTCGCCCTATTAATATAGGATCAATCAGAATCTCCTGTCACGGGCGTCGGTGACCGAGGTGGAATCATGACACTCACGTCCCGCGTGGGACCCACTCGTGGGGGCGAGCTGGTAACAGTGCCGAGACACCAGGTTCCGTTTGCTGTGCGAACCCAGGCTGACTCGCCTCTCTGTAAACACGAGGTATGTTAAAATTCAATTGTTCCGAAGTCAACTGCAAGATCCGTACCTCAAAGGTGTAAGGGCGACTTTCGTCGAGGTCAGTGAGTTCGTCCGTAAAGTAACTGCTATCGCTGCTTGCATCACTCCATTGCTCAAGTTCTTCTGGAGTGGCTGCGCGTAATAGCTTTTGATTGCCTATATTCAATTGACTACGGGTAGATCTTGGCCTTCCAGTCATGTACTGAGGCATGGTGGGTAAGAGTTGAGTGAACTTAGGTTTGAGAATCTGCTAAGAAGCGGAAGGAAGCGCTGTGTAGTTTGCGACGGCTTGGTTGGTAGGAGAGGAAAGATCGATTGTTTGAAGGGACGGTTGATAGGTGGGCCTTATATACTAGACGGGAAGCTGTGGCGAAGTGGGGATGGCCGAATTAGACGCAATCAATTGTTAATCAAAGAGATGAACAAGAATGTATGTGTGGGTCAAGAATCCCTTATTCGTTCCCGCTTATTCAGAGCTTTCGTGTGTCAATGTACTTGTCTCCCGTGCGTCCGATTGACCAACTACTGCGGCCAATGCTGTTCTCGGTGTACTCTGCAAATTCGATGCCCGTAAAAATATTGCGTCATAAACATTGCAGTGCAGAGCGCACAGCAGAATCTATGCAACATCAATCAATTGATTGATCTTGGTGATTGTCCAAGCAGGCAAGGGTGTGGCATCCGCATGACTACACCTCATTGCTGTAGCGTCGTCAAGATTTGTCGAGAACAATCACCAACACCGAAGCAGGATAACGGTATTACTTCATTGTATAATAACAGCAACCGAGGGCCGCAGGGCATGTGGCAAGTGAGATAAAATTGGAATAAAGACAGGAAGGGTCTTGAAGCTTGAAGTTTGGCATCAACAACAGATCCAAACATCATCATTCTACACCCAGGGTTGACGTCGATTACAGTAACAGTTTGATCTCCCCGTACACGCCTTACATTCAACATGTCGACAACAAATTATCTAGATGTAAGTCCCATGAATGCTATGTTGTGATGTTCTAACAAGTTTACTCAGCGCGCTGTAGATATCGTGCAAAAAGCCATAGATGAGGATCTGAAGCATAATTATGCCGAGGCCTACAAGCTTTACCAGAACTCGCTTGACTACTTCATGCTAGCCCTCAAATGTATGTTGCTAACATGCTCGTATGCTGGGGGAAATCTGACTTTTTATATACAGATGAGAAGAACGAGAAGTCCAAGGTGCTCATCAAGACCAAAATCAACGAATACTTGACTCGGGCCGAGACGCTGAAAGATCATCTAACAAATTCGTCCGAAAAGAGAGGACGAAGCGCCATCGGCATCAATGGAGGCGGAGGGGCTGCAGGTGGAGGAGGCAAGAAGTGAGTGGTTTCCAGTTCTCTTCCAACCATCACACCGTACGAAAACCTCGGTCACTGATGCAGATAGCTAGGAAGGACGGTGAGGACGATGATGTCGACCCGGATACAAAGAAACTACGGGCCGGACTCTCAGGCGCCATCCTGTCGGAAAAGCCGAATGTGAAGTGGGACGACGTTGCTGGTCTGGAAGGCGCGAAAGCATCCTTGAAGGAGGCCGTCATCTTGCCCATCAAGTTTCCTCACTTATTCACCGGAAAGCGGACGCCATGGAAGGGTATTCTGTTATACGGGCCGCCTGGGACTGGCAAATCCTACCTCGCAAAGGCAGTCGCGACAGAGGCGAAGAGCACGTTCTTCAGCGTCAGCTCCTCTGACCTTGTTAGCAAGTGGCAGGGTGACTCGGAAAGGTCCGCCGCAGTGCAGTGTCACGGCGTGCCAAATGACTGACACAAGTAATCACCTGCGCAGATTAGTCAAAAATCTCTTCGAGCTCGCGCGAGAGTCAAAACCTGCCATCATCTTCATTGACGAGATTGATTCGTTGGCCGGCACACGTAATGAATCCGAATCAGAGGGTTCTCGGAGAATCAAGACAGAATTCTTGGTGCAAATGAACGGTGTCGGGCATGATGATACAGGCGTCCTTGTCCTTGGCGCAACCAACATCCCGTGGCAACTTGATAACGCCATCAAACGTCGGTAAGTCTTTCGCTGACCCCCAGCGAAAAGTTCATTAATCCAAAAATAAATCAGGTTCGAGAAGCGGATATATATCCCTCTCCCTGGGCCTGATGCCCGCCGCCGGATGTTCGAAATCCACGTCGGTAACACACCTTGTCAGCTTGAACCCAAGGACTACCGTATCCTCGCCCAAAAAACCGAAGGCTACTCAGGCTCAGACATCTCCATCGTCGTGCGCGACGCCCTTATGCAGCCAGTACGCAAGGTCATCAATGCCACACATTTTCGACAGGTCGAGGCCGAGGACCCTGAGAACCCTGGATCGACTAAGCTCAAATGGACCCCCTGTTCACCTGGTGCGGAGGGAGCAAAGGAAATGACTTGGTCGGATATCGGAAGTGATGAACTACTGGAGCCGCCGTTGAAACTTGCAGATTTCTTGAAGAGTTTGGAGAGTACGCGGCCGACAGTTACGGAGACTGATATTAAAAAACATGAGAAGTGGACTCAGGAGTCTGGTACGTTTCTTTGTTAATTCGCAGCATGAGGAGTTTGTTCATTTGGCCACAGGTAATGACGGTGCATAGCACTTTTTTGAGACATTTGTATCCATTTTCTTCGGTTTTCATTGTATATCATGACTCTTCGTATATCCATTCTTTGAGGCAGCGAGAGGCTTAATAACCGAGGAACAAGGACCAGACACTTCATTTGATTAATGGCACATCAAGAACCACAGGAACTACTTCTACTCCGGTAGGCTTAACTATTTCTCGTACTCTACGGGGCCAGAAGACCGCTAGGGGTGGGATACTCATACTACATGCATGAGTGTACGTGTATGAGACAGAGGGGAAAATGGAAGGACTAGGGATGGTTACGTACAATAATGAAGAGGAAGGAACTTGACTATGAGGTAAAGTAATGTAAAATCGGTGGTTCGGTACGGAGAGGATGCTACTCTTGCAACATTTCGAAAGTCGTCATGGAAATGGGGCTAGTTGTGGCTAGACAAGCGGGAATCTGGGATGAAAACGTAGGGGTGGCCAGGGGTAAAGCTTGTAACATTTCGCCCAACAGAACGGGAACGTAGGTTTGATTGAGTTCTGACTTCCTAACTGAAAAGCGCGATCAGGTCAGAACCCGAGAACCCAAATGAGAAAGCAGTAGAGGGGGGCGAAATGAATTCGCGAAGGGCAACTACAGCACAAACCCAGAAATGGATAAATGGTGCGGAAGAAGAAGCGTCGAAGAACAAGATCCGAAAGGAGAGGACAATGAAAAAATGGCAGGAGCCTGGCAAGTAGACACAATAAAAAGGATAAGAATAGGCATAAGGATAATAATACATACGTGAATAAGAATAAGAATAGGAACACGTCCAAATGTCAGCAGCTATGAAAGCACACCGGAACGCGTACTACGAAAGATGATAGACGAAAAAGGGAAGCAGAAAGCAGAAACACGTTGGTTCTGTTTGTTCGATATGGTACTGTTTAATGATACCCAAGGTCCAAGAAAGAAATCCCGCGAAAAAAAAGGGAGTAAAGAAGGGCAAGCCACCCCAAAGCACAGCCATGAACGACGCACGCGCAAACTTTGTGTAGATGAATGCCCTCCGAAGAACGCGCGAGAACAAGAGCGCCACAGGGTGTGAATATTAAACGCCAATCATTGGGTATGTCCAAGTGTTATGAATGAGCGTGGGTGAATGAGAGACTTCTAGTTGGAATTGGAGTGATGATGCACAAAGGGCGAAAGAGACGATCAGCACGATTAGCTTGAGAGGCGAGACATGGACAGCATGCAGTGATAATGTACAAAAAACTTGAACGTCGAGCATTGTGCACCACGACGAACGTCCTAGTCGAGTATGTCAACATAAACAAGGGGCAGAGAAAGACGCATGTACGCACCTCACAGAGGACCACAGGACTCGGAAATCTACAAACTCAAACTCGACCTCGCGGAATAATAAGCTCCAGAAACAGTCGACTCTGTCTCCATCTCTTCCCTCATGAAATACGAGTCGACATCTAGGAAACTCCCCTCGGTACAGGTGTCATATTCCGTATCCCGGATTGACGACTCAAAACTGCTCCTCCCAGAACGGGCACCAACATCTTCAACATTATCCCTCCGAGCCTCTCGAGTTGATCGGTGGCCGGCAGCCAGAGCTTCCTTGGACCGTCTCGTACGTGCAGCACCAGATTCGCCTGCACCGCTCATCGGCGTCTCTGTCCTTGCGCGATTGGGAACAACAGTCGAGGTACTGCTGATAGTCTTGACCGAGCTCGCTGTGCCAACACTGCTGATGGTGCTAACACTGATGGTGGAGGATGCAGTAGAAGGTGGGACATAGAGCGTTTCACACCTCTTCTTCTCCTTTCTCTCCTTTGACCTCGATTTAATCCTGAGCTTGGATGCGACCGAGCTCGAGGACGAGCGCGGGGATGACGTGAAGGAAGAGATGGGGAAACACGACGTTGTGGCAGGTGCTGAAGCGATGTCGGCATCGATGGAGAGATTCTCGCCCGGACTCAAAGACAAAGTCGAATCCCGAGCTCTGCCATACATAGTCATAGCGGCAGTCGAACTGGATGATGAACTGGATGTAGAGAGGAATGAACAAGCCGGAAGAAGAGGTTGAGGCATTGGCGGCGCAGCATGTCTCCTCTGTAGCAATTTCGACGAGAATGAAGGTGGGAGTGGGAATTTGGCTAGGGTGGAGACGGATGTCGAAGTCGATCCCGAGCGCATTGTGGCTGGTAAAGTGAGCGTCGAGTTAGCGCAGCTGCTGAGCGCGCTTCCCGTGGGGCTGATAGGAGGCACATGGGCAGAAGGAGAGAGCTGGGGGTTCTCTTTGCGCGATGCAGACGAAGATACAGTGGAAACTGAGACAGTAGATGCGCATGAGCGAAGGCTCGACGTCGACTTGGAAGCAGCAAGGTTGAGGCTTGCTGAGCTGATATTACCCGTACCCGTAGCATTGAAATGAGAAGGCGAGTTGCTGACAGGTCCAATAGGGAGCTGGCGCTTGACCTTGACCGAACGCTGAGAACCCCTAGCAGAGGAAACAGACACAAGCGAAACACGACTGGTCTTCCGTTCCCTCTCCCGCTCGCGTTCCAGTTCCCGCAACCGTTTTTGTTCCCTTTCGTGCCCATCCGGCAAACTCGTCGTCCACTCTGTGAAGCTCTTGCACTTGCGTGTCTTGACCTCCACAGGCATTTCGTTCGCCCTTGCAGAGGGATCAACACACAGACTTGATTTAGGCTTCCTGAGTAAAGGCAAGGACAATGTCCAGTCCTCGAAAGATGGACCACCACTTGCATTCAGGGACGAAGGTGAGTTCGGTGCGGGACCAGACTCGATGCGACGCGTCGTAGCAGAAGAGCGAGTGCTCAAGTTGGAAATGGTACGCGACCGAGGTTGAGGACCTTGCTGCACCTGGGTCGGTATGTCAGATGGCGAGAGGTGTTGCTTGGACGAAGGAGCGGATGGCGAAGATCCGGAGCGTCTACGCGCACTCTCCTTCTTTGGAGTACTCGGAGCGCGCGAGAGTTCAAGGGGTTTCGAAGGTGCGCCGAGGTACAAAGTCCATTCCTCGTCACCGGCGGGGCCATCAACAACGGATTCCCCAAGGGAAGAGCGGGCGCAATCTGAATCTTGCGAAGCAGCAGTGAGCGGGGGACTCGGAAGGGGACACGATGGAGGAGGTTTTGATGGAGGAAGTGACGTAGTTGATTTTTTTCTGAACACCGAGTGCTTCTTGGGAGACCGGCCACTAGCGCCATCATTAGCAGAAGAATCATCAACGGCAGCACAGGCCAACAGAAAATTATCCTGAATGAGACTCCTCCTCACAACCTGTGTCTTTCCCTTCACGAAAGGATCGTTGTTCCGGTCAGGCTCATCACTACAAATTGACCATCTCTGTGACATTGCAGCCGCAGAAGCATAAGGATGGACATCATGATGGCTGTGATGAGGGAAGACGGGAGTGACAGGAGACGTAGTGGACACGGTGGAGTTGGAACGTTCAGATGGTGACGGCGAAGGTGGCGGGATCACCGGGCGCTTCATAGAAGCGTCAGAAAGTGGGGGCAGTGCTAAGGCTAACTTTTTGCGGGAAGCGGATGCCCGAGAGGCAAAGCCTGTCGTGTCAGTGGCACGCAAGGTTGTATTTGCCCTTTCAAGTCGAGAAGCTATTGGAAGATACGGCGCAAAATCGCCACCAGAAGGTGCATCAATTTGCAGAATGGAAGTGGCCGCTGAGCGCGCGTCATCATCACAAGAACAGGAGCAAGAGACACTCCGGGCGCGACCTGAGGAGGCTGAGTGCACCGAGGCAGTAGAGGCAAAGGTCACTGTCGGGATTGGTGCGCGCGTCTTCTCTAACTGCTTGGGAGGAATGGCCTGTGTGCATGAGTGAGAGCGGCGTCGCCTTGCGGGGGACTTGACAAAGGCAGATGCCTGGCGCTTGATCTTGTCGAGCACCTGTCGTGCGCGGGGCCGAGAGGAAGAGGAAGTCGGGGTAGTAGGGTAGATAGGCATGCAGGTATGGGTGAGATCAAGGTGAGAAATGGCATCTATGGGATGCATAGGGACTGGGTGATAAAGCATCCCGTCGTTGATGTTGTTTTGAGGCAGAGAAAAGAATGACTGAGGTGGGTGAGACAGCGATCCGCGCGCTAGAAAAAAAGAAAATGAAGTGAATAAGGTGGACAAAGGGGGATGAAAGAGGTAAAACTCGCCTCCAGATTGGGTCGCCGAGCCCGGGCGATGGGGTTTCGGAGAAGTAAAAGACAAGAAAGAGCGACGTGAAGATGAGGACGGCAGGGCTGGCAATGGCTCAGGGTCATTCCTCCTTTCCACGTCTTCTAGCGCTGCGCAAACCAACGCGCCAAATTCGGCTAGCGTGAAGGGATGCGCACTCGCCATCGCAATTTGCGGTCTCCTGCTTTGCTCACCCTGGCCGGCTAAAGGTTTTGCTGCTGGGAATGGGAAATGAGAGTGGGAGTGGAATGAGGGAGCAGAGGCCTGCCTTTGGCCTCGGGACGTAACTCATTGCACTTTATGCGGCAAAGCTTGTTCTGCAGCTAGGAACCCGAACTGCCTATATGGGCGTCACTACCCTCTTCTTTGGTTCTGAAAACATGAAAATATATCCCTGTCAACCAATTGTTAAACACAGATTGCTGCTCACCGGGTACCCCGACAGGGAAGCCCTTTCCCCACCGTCAGTGATGAAATCCCTCTTTCATCTTGGTGTCGCGTACGTCCAGCACAAATTCAATTTGCACACGTGCCCAGCTGCCTGAACCTGAGCCTGGAAGCTGATTTTATTTCGCTCTCTCGCTCCTGCCAGTTTTTGAAGAGAACACGGAACATACTGAGCCGAAAGTTCCGGAAATTTATGAAACTTCCGTCATATGTAAGCCTCTTATCGCTCACACACGCCATGAATTCCCTTTTTTTAATTTATCCAAACACTCGAAGAACTGCTCTCATGTGCTTATGTGGACTTCGTCTTATACCTTCTGAGCGCGATTCCGGTGTTCTCTATGTAGCAGTAACCCCGTCACCTATCACCTGAACCAATAAATCCCCATCGAGGTGACCATGCTTCAAGCTTCAGGCCTTCAGACCTCAGATGTCTCATTTTCTTATTCGGACGATGACCAGGTCCTCACCAGCGTACATCCAGACAGTTCGGTCTTACCTTCGGCTTCGCAAAAATCTCGTGTGTTGGTGATATTTGCGAGAAGGCCAACTCGGGCGTCTGATGTCGTGGTTAGTGTCGCTCGGAGCTTTGCATCTTTAGCCTCCTTACCTCTTCCGCTACAATAACCCCCCCGGACGGTGAACGCTCAACTTTTTTTGAGTTTGGGCTATCCCTGAGTCGTTAACACGCGGCTCAGAAAGCTGCGACTTCTGATCAACTTCTGGTTTCGCTCGAGTTTGGTCCTCGGTCCCTTCTCGGCTCCTTTCATCGCAATATAACCAACTGTATTACAATTCAATTTCTCTCAGTCCTCGAGATCGGAAACCACTCGATGATCGATCACGCCGCAAATCCAGTGGAAATCTGATCCTGAAATACAATGACCCTTTTTATTCGGTGATCAAGCCTCGAGGCTTTGAAAGCTAACCGCGGAATGGGGCACAGTATAGAAGATCAAAGCACGAATGGGGCCTCAGATCTTCAGACCTTTAGTGTCATTGTCCTCAGTGGGATTGCTGACTCCATCCGCCATTTGAATAAAAGTGGCACTCCGAATCCCGTCTCCGCTTTTCTTGAGCTTCTCAATCGTTGCACTTGCTTTCCAGTTGTCGGCGATCGTCGTACCACCGTGCCTCGAGGTTTCCACAACAACCATTATGTACTCAATCAGATGGCGGGTGACAACGAAAGTGGAGTGACAACCAGCAGCTGGGCGACAAGACTACAATGCGACCTAGTAGTGTGTACCCTGGTCAAAGGATGTTCCAGATTTGTTGAATGTATAGTCATGCAAAACCAAACCCCAGCAGGACAATTGAGATATTCAGGGCTTGAGGTCCCTAAAGCGGTCTTACCTTGGTTCTTGAGTGTAGTCACGAATACAAAGGCAAGTATCTGAGTCCACTGATGTTGGAGCGATGAAAGAGGCAGGAAAGGCGGTGGCGCGGAACAAAGGGAAACAAAGGGGGATCCATGTACACAACAATAGACATGACACGCATTGTAATTGTCAGCACTACATTTGCGGTTAGTACACTCTGACCTCATACTAGATGAATCACGCCATGAGGCGGACTGGCTTTCCATCCAAATATGCAGCAATATTCTCCACTGTTTGTCCCCAAAACACCTGCACAACGGTAAGCAACTAGCTAACTGCGGAATAAAAATAGCACTCACTTTATAGTTATCATCGCTTACATACCCATTATGCGGACTCAGTGTAACAATACTCCCCAACTTCCTTAAAGGATGGTCCAGGGGAAGCGGCTCGGTCTCAAACACATCCAGTCCTGCGCCCTTGATTCTTCCCTCCTGCAAAATCTCAACCAAAGCGGCTTCATCGACTAGCGGTCCACGAGACGTGTTAATGAAATATGCAGAAGGTTTGAGCAAGCGGAGGTCGGACGCAGAGACGATGCCTTGTGTAGACTCGGAAAGGACGAGGTGGACAGAGACAATATCGGATTCTTTGAATAGATGCTCCTTAGTCGGGGAGAATTCGGCACCACCTTGTGCTGCACGTTCAGGTGTGAGGTTTGGGGACCAAGCTAAGACGCGGAGGTTGAAGAGCTTCGCAATCTAGCGACCGTATCGTTTGATTTCCTCATCCACGGGAGAGCCTAGGACGCACCTGGGCAACTTGAGAGCCTAAACGTCCGAGGCCGATGAGGCCGAGGGTCTTGCCGGCTAGGCTAGTAGGAATGATACTCTGCCACTGAGGCTTTCCTGCTTTGACATTCATATCTTCTTCGACTATGTGCCTGGTGGTAGCAAGAATGAGAGCCCAGATGTGATCGAGAGTCGCATTTCCCGCTCCTCCTGTACCAGATACAGCTATCCCTTTGGATTTGGCGTGGGCAGTGTCGATACCACGGTTAAATGGGCCCGTGGTTGCAATGAGCCTATGGGTACCTCCTCGTGAGATTTTGGTGGGCGCTGAGAGGAACAGGATGAACGTACTTGAGATTTGGTAACCGGTCCAGGAGGGAAGCAGTAAACTTGGTGCGTTCACGCATCGCACAGACGATTTCGTAGTCGTAGAGCCTTTTAACGATTTCATCTTCATCATGTAAGGTTTCTGGGAAGGAGTCGACGGAGAGCCGGTTGAGAATAGAGGACCAGTCTGCGCTAGTGAAGGCGACGTTTTGATAGTCGTCAAGAATTGCTACGCGGATTTTGTCAGACATGTTTTAGTCAAACTTGTGGTTGTTAGAGTAGAAGTGTGGGTATCTTATCACAGGAGAGGCCATGGGAAAAAACCGCTATGTTCGACGTTTCCCCGTGGTTGTGTGATGAAGAAATAGATGATAGGATGGTAGCTTACTACGGTGCTGGATGAGTCAATATGACGTCATCTTACTTGCAAGTAGTTTCAACTGAGCAAATGTCATCATCCAAGTCGAGTAGTTGCAGCCAATACTGCTGAGAGTCTGACAAATACTGCAAAAGAACCCGGTGTTGGCGCGTTGCGGGTAGATTGACTGGAGAGTCGGTTGGGGTATGGACTTACGCCGCCCGGAGGAACTTGTGAATGCTATACTTGACACTTCTTGCCGGCGCGCCCTCTATGTTGAAGGTAGGTCCCCTGTGAGCGCCGCAATTAAGAGAATGAACCTGTTGTCGGATTACGCAGACAGAACAATTGATTGTTTGAACCAGGAATATTTCTTGGAAGACGGCTTGAGAAAGTAGTAGCAGGGGGGCAGTATCGCTACTAGTACCACTTCCACATTGAGTCAGTGTTCCTAACTCAAATGCTCACACTCTGTCCATCGCAGTGGGCTCCTACCTTCATTATTGCGAGCCGCCTCGTAAATCGCATAGTCGGGATCGCGTTCTACCGCACAATACATAGCGTGAAACCGCGAAGGCACCGACTAAGATTTAGGAGGCGCGTGCAACACGTCTGACCGTCCCAATTATTGGTAGATTGCAGACCCGGACTGGCACTCCGTACGGCGCAGGAGAATCAAATAAGCGGGCTTCTTAGCATCCATAATGTAACGTTGGCCAGATCCGACCTGGGTTAAGAATACACCCGGTCGTAGGTTGAACGAGGGATCGAAAGCGAACAGGCAGGCGGACAAATTCCAATGCATGATGGCCATATGCAATTGGCTAGTTATACAACAGTCAACGTGTTCTATAATACACCCCCAAAGAACACATTACAAGTGAAAAAACGAAATAATATAAAACGGTAACGCGTCAAATGGGTGGTGGTGCGGTGATGCGTTATAAACTCCGAAAAATGGCAATGAAATGGGGTATCACAACGATTGTAGAAATGATGGTGCCGATGAACGAATAATGATAGACGTTCTGGAAGAACAAACATGTGTCTTAGTGTCTAAACGACGAAAGTACCGGTTATACTTACTATGATCGCGTCTGAATAAAGGTTCGTATTGCGGGTCATTATGCAATGACGCAGTAAGCGGGATTGCCACCTCCACCATCCTCCTCGTTTGTGGGAAGAGAAGCGGCGGGGTCCTCAGCCTTAGTGGAGGAGAAAGAGAAGAATGGAATGAAGAAATCCATTTAGATGACCTGGAGATGATCTGGTAGGAATATCCTGGGACTCAGCACCCTTGCTGGTCCCCTTTTATGCCCTAGCGGGACAGGCACGAAGATTCCCTATATTCAGCAGAGACAATAGGTCAGGAGCAGTAATTGCCGGTGCTGGGAACCTTGAGCTCTGCGCAAAGCTCCATCCGCTGGATTTCGGTCCTTGGATCATCAGGAACAAGAGCCAAATGTGGTCCCGGTCATACCTACTTTCCATATCTAGCCGTTCGGCGCCTGGTTATAGGGGCCGCTGCCAAAGGTCCTGGCATCGTTTATTGTCTCCAATTTCAATTGACGGAACCAGAATTGAATGAATCCTCGGATTTTGTTTCTGGGGCAAGATTTCACCTCCGCAATGGTCCAAGTTTACCGATACTCCACCCGTACGAATGGCAGAAAGCGCCACGGCGTACCTGAAAATATATTTCAGTTCCGTTTCTTTTTGTTCAGTGTTTGATGATCTCGTATGTTCTGATAACATGCCAGAGGTGACCGGTGCAAGGAAGCGGTGATACATCCTCAGTTGGGAAACCACAACTAAACTGAGGACAAGAAATGCATATCAGTTTGCTTACACTTCAACGCTATCGTTTATGAGTAACAAGCCGAGCAAAAGGCTTGGGGTCATTCACGCTTTGGGCTCTGGCATTGCCGAACGCCAATCCGACACGTGTGTCGATAGGAGCATCTGAACACTGATTTCAAGTACATAAATGTGAGCGATTTCCTTTGTGATCTGATCGTGCACCATTGGGTTCAGGCTGCACCAGCTGGCGGTGCAACACAGTCGCGCCGCCGCCTCGGACGGGTTCTGAAGACGCTGTGAGATTGGATGTCCGAAAAGGTGGGCATGCCAACGTCGCATCGCTACCGGCAGCCCTTCCAGAAACCTGTTCCTCAATATGCATGGTCGAAGGTTCAATCCCACATCAATTGCATGTTTTCCTAAAGTCTACCGTTGTCACACATGGGCCGAGCGTCATACAAATAGTGCCGCACCTTCTGGTACCGGAACGGGTAGCCTGAATGCAGGGTATCATGGTCCAGGACGAACCTGAACGGAAGCGAGGTCGGTTTGTTTGCTTTTCCCTTATGGTCAAGTATTAAGCAACAATTACGCCCGCCTTCAGTTCATCTGTCATTTGCCTTAGCTATATTGAATACCTGAATAGCAACCTTTTTGTTGGGCGTAGGTCCATTATATACAATTCTCATTCGCGTGATTCTTTCCTTATTCGTTTCCTTCATTTAAACCTTTCTCCATCTTGCGTTGGAACGCAATGCGTTCCTCAGTTGTCTACTTTATTCTCGACTGCTGAGGACTAACGACTACGTTGTGACTTCAGGCCAGCAACCTTGCATCAGTGATCTGCAACATCCTCCATCCTTTAATTCATGGGCATGCGCTTTTGCTGTGGCGACTCATAACCTGAGACTTACACTAGTAAAAGTCAATCATCTCCCAACGCCCAGAAGGATATGAGGAGGCCCGTTCTTATCAATTCTTCGAATGATATTGTAAATACGATGCCTTTTGCTGGAAAACTATGTAGTCGAGTCCGTTGGTGAATAGCTGCGGGGATGAGATCGCGAACACGTGACCAATCTATTAGGCTCCGTATAGACGAGTTCATGTTAATCGCTATCTATCCTTTCACCTTCTCATTGGACGCGACGAAATACCTTCAGCAACCATGACGAAGGGCTATTTGATGACGAATCTCATTGAGAAAGTCAGTACTCTGCCCCCCTACGTCCGTCTCAACAGTTCCTGATTCTTGAGGACCATAGATGCAGTCCGGTGACCAGGACTTCAGGTATGGATCCGGGATGCATCGGCGCGATGAGGCTTATATGGCTTTAGATTCATGGGTCTCAACGACCTCATGACTGAGATCAGGCAAGATCCATCTGTATTTCAGGGCGATGAGCCTGTGGAGAACAAGGTGTTACACCAAGTGCTGTTACTCGTTGAGGATAAGATCTCCGAAGTCAAGAACCAAGCTGTGAAATGGCGAGAGTTTTCCACTTTCTCTACGGTTATATGCTGATATGCCGCAGTCTGGGACAACTCATCAAAATTCTTCGCCAATCGCAGATGGAGGTAGTCGTAGATAAGTTGATTGACTTTTCGGGTGGCAAAGATGAAGAGTTGAGAGATATTTCGGCACTAGGTGCGAACCCAACCACGCTTCTTTTGTGCTCTTGACTCACGCATATAAAGCCCTTAAGACAATCACCGCTGAGCTACCTCCTGATGGCAAGATTGCCCAGTCTGCCTGTAGTAAACTAACACCAAGACTCCTTGGCCAGCTTGCAAATGTACGTAATTGTCAATATTGTCCACCGAACACCCTTTTGCTCACTTGCCTGTCAGCCATCGACACCACCTGAGGCATTGGTTGAAACACTCGCGATCCTCTCCATCCTCATCAGCCGTTTCCCTATCCATGTCTCTAATTCCTCATTGGACCCACAACCCTTGACCGTTCTTGCGCCCCTGCTTAATCACCAACGTCCTGTTGTTCGAAAGCGTGCAATCATTACCTTGTCACAATTCATACCCATTTCCCAGCCCGCCCTTTTCGAGAACCTTCTACAATCCAGCGTTTTCCCAAATCTTACCCGGTCTGCAACTCTTGACAAGCAGAGAACCACCGTGCAACTTGTGGCCGCTGTTGCACGCCATTCACCCCTTCACGTATCACCTGTCTTGGACAAGACTGTGCCTGGAATATTGGAGGCCATTCAAAAAGATGATGAGGAGTTGCGCGAGGGTTGTCTTCAGGCCCTCGAAGCTTTGGCTTTACGGCTACCCACAGAAGTCACGCCTTATCTTGGGGCAATTGTCCAAGTTGGCCTGCAATTCATCAAATACGACCCCGTAAGTCAATGCTATACGCCCAAACAACGTCTCTGCTCATCTGCCCGTTCCAGAATTATGCCGGGGATGACGGAGAGGATGAGGAAATGGCGGATGCAGATGAAGAGGATGACGAGGATGACGATTTGGACGACGAGTATGTTGGGGCGCCTGCTATGTCTGTACATTCTGAGCCATTTCCAGGTATTCTGATGATGAAGACACTTCATACAAAATTCGTCGTTCCGCTACGAAACTCCTTGCTAGCGTCATCGGAACCCGCCCCGAACTCTTGATCACAATTTACAAAGAGGTATCTCCCGCCCTAATTTCGAGATTCGGAGACCGAGAGGAAAATGTTCGGTTGGAGGTCTGGCACACCTACGTCACCCTTTTGAACCAAACGGCGATATACGGTGGCGCATCTTCCAAGGATGACTCATCACCTAGAGGAAAAAGGAAACGAGATGCTGATGAAATTCTGGATTCTGAGGAGACGCCGTACACATTACTGAAGGGTCAAGTACCTGCCTTGTCGAAAGCGCTTCTTAACCAACTCAAGTCCCCCAAGACCCCTCCCGCTGTCCTCCAAGCGGGCTTCGGACTCCTGAATTCCCTTCTTACAGTCCTTCCTGGCTCATTATCAACGCAGGTATCGCCAGTTACTGCAATCTCGAAATCAATCTTGTCCCAAGCCCCATCGACATCGACATCAACCTTGCACCTGACAACATTGTCCTTCCTCTCCCTCTTTTTCTCGACTCATGCTCCTCCCACCTTCTCTGGTTCCTTGCCGCAGCTCATTCCTGTCCTTCTCAAGTCCCTGGGTGAAAGACACCCTCGTATTGCTTCTGAGACTTTCCGTGTTTTCTCGTCTCTCCTAAATGCGCTCAAACCTATTAAGTCAGCTGATTGGGTTGACCAGCTTTATTATCAAGCTGTACAGCGTCTAGCGAGCCACGATACAGATGCAGAGGTCCGAACCTCTGCCGAGGAATGCATAGCTGATCTCTGGGTCTGTGCCACCGACGTTGTTCGCAATAAGGATAGGAAGGAATGGGAGTATATCTGCAGGTCATTAGGAAAGACTGATAGTGCCGTCAAGGTTGTGAGGAAAGTCGCGAAGGAAGTTCAGGTCGGAGACGATTGGGTCAACGGGATTATTGAATGGTTGATTAATCTCTTGAAGAAGAGCGGAAGACTTGGCAAAGCCGAAGTCTTCTTGGCATTGGATGTTCTCCTTAGAAGGTGCGTTCACAAGGATATGCGCGCCGAAGGTTCAAGACTGAACAAATTCAAAGCTACAAGTCCGGAATCCCGCCCAACCTTGCACCTCACCTCATTCCCCAAGTCAAGGGTTACCTCTCCACGGCCGACTTTACTCTTCTCTCACAATCTCTCAGCATCGTCGCCCTCCTTCTAGAATTATCTCCCGCCACCACCTTCCCAGAAGTCGAACACGATCTGCTTCCCGACCTCTATACTATTGCCTATTCACCGCTTATCTCCGGAGCAGCCCTCGAATCCCTCTTCAAGTTCTTTACCGCGTTGGTTCAAGCCGACAACCAGATTGCGACGCACATCATTCCCAACCTCGTCATTGCCGTGGAGAAAGCACCGAAGGCTGAGGCCAGTCCTGCTAATGTCGCCAGATGCATCGCCGCAGTTGTTAGGGGCCAGCAGGGTGTTGCCGCAGGAGTTATTGCTGAATATTCAAAGAACTTCAAGGTTCGGCTCTTCTGTTTATCTCTTCTGCGAGTAGGACCTGAATGTGACACAGAACGCATCGAAGGCCAAGCCTTCTCTGCTTATACTGAGTTTGCTGATCATAGGAGAACTTGGTCGCTTCATGTGAGGTTTCCGTCTCCTATTTTCTCCTCTGGTTGCTAAGGTGGTGGAACTAGTGATATGTCGCCTCAGGGCGATATTTTCTCCCATGTGATCGATCTGTTCTCCGCCGAGCAAGAAGAAACCAGGGCTGCGGCTGCGTTCGCGGCAGGTACGTTGGTGCCCCCTCATGGTCGACCCAGCATGTAACTGAGTTTTCTTTCAGGAAACATCGCTATTGGCAATCTTCAGCAGTTCCTCCCTGTCATTATTAAACTCGTAGAAAGTGACGGCAAAAAGCGTCTGTTGGCACTCCATGCTTCCAAGGAGGCAAGTACATCTATGCAGTCGTACCCGATCCATATACCGATTCATATTCCGCAGGTCGTCACTCATTGTTCACAAGGGCAGCTGGAGGGAGTCGCCGATGTGCTCTGGGTGCCTCTCTTCAAGAACTCGGAGAATGCAGAAGAGACTACACGAAATGTTGCTGCTGCGTGTCTCGGGAAACTTGCAACTACCCATCCTTCGAGATATCTTCCTCAACTCCACGTAAGCCTTTCTGAACACAAAGACATTCAATAGACTAAATCTTGACGTAGGCACGCATCCGCGACGAGAGCGCCCCCACCCGCGCCACCGTCATCTCTGCCATCAGATACACCTTTGCTGATACCTCACAATCCTACGACGATTTGCTCGCTCCTCTCATAGTTGACTTCTTGGAACTCATCCAGGACAACGATCTAGTGAGTTGCGACGTTATGATCGCTGGCACTTCATCAGCTGACCTAACGCTTAGACTGTCCGTCGCTTGGCCCTTTCAGCCATGAATTCTGCTGCTCGTACGAAACCCCATCTGATTCGCGAACACCTTCCCGCCTTGCTACCTGGCTTGTATCAGGAGACACATGTTAATCCCGCGCTTGTTCGTACGGTGCAGATGGGTCCTTGGACACACAAGGTCGATGATGGTCTCGAGACGAGGAAGACCGCATATGAAACTATGTACACTCTCGTAAGTAATACGGGTTTTTCAACGCAGTACCTACCCTTTGACAACGATACCTCCAGCTTGATACGTGCTTGGCCAAGCTAGATCTCCATGTGTTCCTGAGCCGTGTTGTCCCTGGACTTTCCGACGACTCCGACGAGATCAAAGTTATATGCCATATGATGCTTTTC
The DNA here is from genome assembly GCA_018524945.1 of Podaxis sp. C-F-92630. NCBI lineage: Eukaryota > Fungi > Basidiomycota > Agaricomycetes > Agaricales > Agaricaceae > Podaxis > Podaxis sp. C-F-92630. Next base: position 35,809 of record JAEUWS010000869.1, read on the forward strand.
CGCCTCTCTCAGGTCGCTCCTCCAGCCACCGCGCAACACTTGGACGAGGCACTCCCTCAACTCGAGAAGACGATGAAGGGGGCTACTGTGACCAAGGATACTGTTAAGCAGGATCTTGAGAGAGCAGCTGAGCTGCAAAGAAGTGCATTGAGGGCTATCGCTGCTCTCTCTAAGATTGGGTCTGGCACTTCGCCGAGGTTTGACGCCTTTGTGGAGGAGTTGAAAACTTCGCAATGGGGCGCAGAGTTGAAGGAGTTGATTGGTCAGTGAACATGCACTAAATATATGTTGTCAGTGTCGTGTAAGTGACCGGTTACGGGCTTTCTTGTTGACTTGTAAAATATCTTGCGGTCTCAGTCCCCTCCAATAATTTCTGTATTTGATTCCATTCTTTCATTGTTCTATCCGCCAAGCCTACATGGATCATCTCTGGTATTGTTCCGCCAAAGACAATTCGGGTCCTAGACGTTAACGAGCGCGCTATTTCTAAATGCCTCTAAGTCGCCCCTCGTAAGGCTGGTGTTCTGCAGAGCATACTGCTCCGCGCCTCCGTGCTTATCTTGTATCATCTTGATCGCAGCTGCCATGGTTTCTGGGCTGGTAGTGGGATGAGAACACCAGTTCCCTTGAACAAACACCAGGGCCTACCTTGACTTTGTCATATTCTGGGCACCAACAGGATTGTTCCGAAAAGCCTCGATTTTCGACAAACGTGCAGTAAGCATTCCAAGAACGGGTTTCAGGCCAATCTCGGTTAGAGTGTAATCTTGAATTATATCTGCTTCTGAAACCCCCAGGAGCTGATGGTGTGTCAGCATCAATTAAATAAATGAGAGATTGCCAGTCTGCTGACAAGAAGGATCACCGCGACGAGGATTCCAGTGCGGTCTTTCCCCGCTAGGGTTTGAATGCTGAGCGCAAGGTTTCCCAAAAACTGAAGACGACTTACCTCTACAGTGGACGACGAACGGATGCTCTGGATGTTCAATCATGTGGCGTATAGAAGCCTCCAGAGCTGGTCCAAGGTTCGTAAGTGACTCTTGGCACATGTCGACAAAGGCCTATGGTTAGCAGTCAGCGTGAGTCTTGAGAAGTTGAGTTCCGGTATTTAAGTGAGTTTACCTGCAGCTCGTCCACCTCGAATTTGCGGAAGCTAGGGCACCTCAAAGGGTCGTTCACTGAGTTCATCCGGTGTATTGATGGACTCACAGCGCGGTAAGAAAATCATGGTCGTAGCTGACTTCTTGCTCGACTGGCACGTGTACAATCTTAATATCAGCCAAGTGGGGAGAAGTTGTTTGCCATTTTTTTGTCTCGTTGGTGGCACGAAGGTCGAAGATAGTGGTGACGTTGAGAGAAGATAGAGTTTTGGCACCGGTAGCAGTGATACCGGTCAACTCGCCGCAGCGGAAGAGGAGGTTTGGTCTAACACGAAGAAGACTATTTGAAGGGACTGTGTAACCCCCGACTGAGCGGAAGTTGAAGACGCCTTCTACCTGAATGAAGGGGGGGTCGAGGGGGCTGATTTGTTGTGCTGCCATTTCTCTGGGGACTCAGAAAGGTGGGCTGCCATTATGATTTTAAATACTTTGAGCATGAAGGAGTCTGAGGTTCTGATTCGATTGTTTTTTATCAGTCCGCAGCTGAAGTAGGCGGTGTGTTGATTACCGTCGGGTAGTGCTGTCTGTCATCGATAAAAATAGATTTATGCAGTAATAGATTTACGCAGGCCTGTTCCGTTTGTGATGTCGGGGAGGAAAAAATGTATTGGTTCAACGCGGGCTCGAACCCCAGACCTTCTGTGCGTGAGACAGAGACCATACCACTAGACCACCAAAACGCTGTAAGGAATTTGACTGGGATTTTCTGCACTGTGATGCTTTCTAGGTGACGCATTGACGATTTCATTTGTGGCTGCTTCCTTTGCTCTTGACCCGCAGGTGCTTGCAAAGGTGAAACGAATGAAAAAATGGAGCGATTGTACGCAACACTACGATGGGCCCACTTTCTCCTGCTATACATCTCACCACTTTTCAGCTTTTTGCTCCCAAGCCAGGAATCAGTTGGTTTGCGCTTTGGCTTAGGATCTGCTGTGCCTCGCTGCTTGGATGGACCCATATGGTTATTCTATATCTGAGGCTGGTCAGCCTGTTTCATTACTCTGAGTCGGCCGTGGATACCCTCCCTATCACGGCGTCCCGTCGCCGTTTCGATGTCAGCACAGCATCCCTTTTCCCCGCTGGCCCCAAAGGTTCTTGGAAAATGCCTAAATTTGAAGGTGTTCTTCAGGTATATGCTATGCTAGGACTCCAAAGGTGCTAATATACCAGCGCGCAGCATTCCCGCTGGAGCTGAGGAACAATGCCTGGACGCAAGAATCGGTGCTTCCCGTTCCCAAGGGTTTTGAACGCCGCTGCTTCCCTTTCATATCGTTCCAAGTTCGACAGGGGAAGGGGATGAAGAAACGGGCCCTCCTGCCGTGACTGAACCCTGAGATGCATCCGGCGATGACACCTCTCTAGCCTTCATTCCCTCTGCTTTTCTCCACATGCCCCTATCTACATCGGATGCACTTCAGACAGCTGGTTAGTAAACGCATTGATCCGTGAAGAACTCTGGCTAAATCCTCGTGTAGCTCCTTTCGCATATCACGGGGAACCCCTCGACACATAGCCGGGCTACAAGAACGTCCTAGCTCCAACTTAAACTATGTACACCCTTGTAAGTGATTACGGGTTTTCAACACAGTACCTACCCTTTGACAACGATACCTCTAGCTTGATACGTGCTTGGCTAAGCTAGATTTCCATGTGTTCCTGAGCCGTGTTGTCCCTGGACTTTCCGACTCCGACAAGATTACAGCTATATACTATATGATGCTTTCCGCCTCTCAGGTCGCTTCTCCAGCCACCGCGCGACACTTGTACGAGGCACCCCCTCCACTCGAGAAGACGATGAGGGAGGCTACTGACACCAAGGATACTGTTAAGCAGGATCTTGAGAGAGCAGCCGAGCTGCAAAGTGTATTGAGGGCTATTGCTGCTCTCTCTAAGATTGGGTCTGGCACTTCGCCGAGGTTTGACGCCTTTGTGGAGGAGTTGAAGGAGTTGATTGGTCAGTGAACATACACTAAACGTATGTTGTCAGTGTCGTCTAAGTGATCGGTTATGGGCTTTCTTGTTGGCTTGTAAATATCTTGTGGTCTCAGTCCCCTTCAGTGATTTCTGTATTTGATTCCATTCTTTGATGATTCTATAAATTCGACGTCTAGACTTCAACGAGTGCGCTGTTTCTAAACGCCTCTAAGTCGCCCTTAGTAAGGCTGGTGTTCTGGAGGGCGTACTGCTCCGCGCCTCCATGCTTGTCTTGTATTATCTTGATCATGGCTGCCATGGTTTCCGCTCTGGTAGGGAATAAGAACACTGGCTCCCTTGGGCAAGTAGTACCAGGACCCACCTTGACTTCCCCATATTTTGGGCACCAACAGGATTGTTCCGAAAAGCCTCGATTTTCGACAAACGTGCAGCAAGCATTCCAAAAACGGGTTTCAGGCCAATCTCGGTTAGAGTGTAATCTTGAATTATATCTGCTTCGGAAACCCCCAGTAGCTGATGGTATGTCAATATCAATTAACTGAATGAGAGATTGCCAGTCGGCTGACAAGAAGGATCACCGCGACGAGGATTCCGGTACGGTCTTTTCCGGCTGGGAAGGGAATAAGGTTTGAATATTTGAATGTTGAGCGCAAGATTTGTCAAAATGGAGGACGGTTACCTGTGCAGTGAACGACGAATGGGTGCTCTGGATGTTCAACTACATGGCGTACAGAAGCTTCGAGGGCCGGTCCAAGGTTCGCCAGCGACTCTTGGTACGTGTCGAGAAAGGCCTACGGTTAAGCGGTCAGCATGAGAAGTTGAATTCCTGATGCCTTAGATGATTTTACTTGGTGCTCGTCAGTCTCGAATTTGTGGAAGCTGGAGCACCTCAATGAGTTATACAGTGAGTTCGGCCGATGTATTGATGAACCCACAGGGCGGTAAGAAAATCATGGTCGTAGCTGACTTCTTGCTCGACTGGCACATGTACAATCTTGATATCAGCCAAATGGGGAGAGGTTGTTTGCCATTTTTTTGTCTCGTTGGTGGCGCGAAGGTCGAAGATAGTGGTGACGCTGAGAGAAGATAGGGCTTTGGCACCGGTAGTGGTGATACCAGTCAACTCGCCACAGCGGAAGAGGAGGTTTGGTTTGACACGAAGAAGACTATTTGAAGGGACCGCGTATCCCCCGACTGAGCGGAAGTTGAAGACCCCTTCCACTTGGATGAAGGGAGGGTCGAGGTGACTGATTTGTAGTGCTGCCATTTTTCTGGGGTTTAGAAGGATGGGCTGCCATTGCGATTTTAAATAATTTTGCGCGTAAGCGAGTCTGACTCGACTGTTTTATATCAATCCGCAGCGGCTGAAGTGCATGCTGCGTTGATTGATATCATGTAGTGCTTGCCTCATGTCGTCGATAAAAATAGATTAGCGTAGAGGTAATCTGTTCCGTTTGTGACGTTGGGGAAGAAAAATGCATTGGTTCAGCGCGGGCTCGAACCGCGGACCTTCTGTGTGTGAGACAGAAATCATACCACTAGACCACTGAACCGCTGTAGGAAATTTGACTGGATTTTTCCGGACTCTGCTGCTCGCGTGTGGGTCATTTGGAGGTCTCATTCGTGACCACTTCCTTTGCCCTTGGTCCGCAGATGCTTGCAAAGGTGAAACAGATAAAAACAGAATGGATTGTATGCGACACTATGATGTACCCCTCTTCTCCTGTGATACACCTCTTCACTTTTCAGCTTTGGACCTCAAATGCCAGGAATAAGTTGGTTTGCGCTTTGGATCAAGATCCACTGTGCCACGCTGCTCGTGTGGACCCACCTGGTTATTTTTTATCTGAGGCTAGTCAGCCTGTTTCGTCGCTCTAGGTTGGCCATGGATGTAGATATGCCCCTTCCCGCCACGGCATCTCGTCGCCGTTTCGGCGCCAGCACAATGTCACATTTCCCCGCTGTCCGCAAGGGCTCTCGGGAAACGTCTAAATCTGAAGGTGTGCTTCAATATATGCTATGCCAGCATTCCAAAGGTACTGATGTACCAATGCGCAGCGTTCCGGCTAGAGCTGAGGAACGAAGTCTGGCCGCAGAAAGCAGCGCTTCCCGTTCCCAAACGTTGCGAAACGCCGCTACTTCCCTTTCATATCGTTCCAGGTTCGATGGGGAAAGGGGATGAAGAGACGGGCTCTCCTGCCGTGACTGAACCATGGGATGCATCCGGCGATGATACCTCTCTAGCCTCCATTCCCTCTGTTTTTCTCCACATGCCCCTATCTACGTCAGATGCACTTCGGACAGCTGGTTAGTAAATGCATTGATCCGCGAAGAGCTCTAGCTGAATCTTCGCACAGCTCCTTTCGCGTATCACAGGGAATCCTTCGACACACCGCTGGGCTACAAGAGTACCCTCGATCCAACTTGTATCAGAAATTCTGCAGCCTCAGGCGTGGCACTAGAGAATAAACGCCATACGCCCCAAGATACCAGACCTCCATATATGCTCCACCCCAATATTGTCGAGAACCTTCCATCTGGCCATCGTCAATTTTGCGCGTGCAGGAATCCATGCTTCAATTGTACATCTATGTCACCCATTGTCGCACCTGATGATCTTGACGGCTTCGGTCTCAAGCGGACACCCTCGGCAATACTATCACCAAGCATCCTAAACCAACTGCAAAGGCGCCACAGCCGTGACTTTGACCCCTCTATGGATCCTCCCTCCTGGCTACGAGATTCTGGGGATTTCATGGACAATCCTCTGTTGAGGGGATTGGGTCTCGTGGTTTCGGATCATCCCACTGGTGTTTGGCAGCGTAATTCGTGGGCTTTGGAATTCTGGGAGCCTTCTGGACTGGATGTTGTGCCTGACTCGGAGGCCATCATTGCAGAACCATCTCTTTCTCTCCAATGTTCCGATTTTTACGACGCCTGGATCTCTTCTTGGTGTTTCCAGCCTACAAGCCCTGAAATCTCGAATATAATAACTCCCTCCCTCCAGCCAGGTATATTTTTTTCTTCCCACATATCCTCACCGAGGACGTCGCCAGTCCAAGAAAAAACTGTCACCCACGATTTCAACGGAGTAAAAGCCTCGGGCAAATCCAAGTTTCCCCCCGGACCCAGAACTTCTTGGGTGGTATCAGGGGTGGATAATTTAAGGAATATTCGGGATTTACTTGCTATTCTGGACGAGGCTGTGGCTCATAGCAACGGACGGCTCCCTATGGCTGAAGAAGATGGGGGTGGCGAACCGTGCGATCCTCGGTGGGAAGAGGTGGCGGCTACAGGACTTGCGTTGTGAGTTTCGTCTGCTGGTTCTTACAATTTTGATTATGTTTGTTCGACTTCCCAATCGCTTTGTGTCATTTCGATTCATCATATCGTTATGTATCTATCTTTGCAATTGTTCATTTGTGCCGTCAATTATGTTAGTACCATCACTCTGCCAGAACGTGAGAAGCATCAATGTCGGGTGACGATAAATATAGCGGGCAAAGGTTGATATCGCTCCTGCTGTACATCCTGCACCTTCGAACTCGAGCCAACATCATGGATACGAGGGTTCAGAACGTTAGTTCTCCCTTTGCTCCTGCCGATCACGTGATGTCAGGTACCCAGGATCAAGCTGCCAGCGACTCTGCCCCTTCAGTATCACCCACTATGTCTTCCAATCCATTACCTGTCAATCTCTACGAGAACCTGCTGCTGAAGATGGTTGCAGTCCTACAACTAACTCACCAGCATGAAGGAACAACTACGCCTGCAGCAAAGCAAGCCATTTTACAAGCGGTCCGTGCTGGGAATTTCTCCACGACGTCACTTGACTAAATTGATTGTATCCATAGACGAACGACTTCAAGAATAGTCTAGCTCAAGCGAAGGATCTGGTTGCCAATCTTCCGGGGGGAGAACTTTTGATTGAAGATCAGGATGAAGTCATCAGTATGTTGGAAACTTTGAGGGATCGGAAGAGGTGTGTATTGTTTTTGTGTATGTCCAGGGATTTTCGGAATGACGTTGTAATAGAGCACAACTAGAAAGATTCTCGCGACAACCGCTGCAGTCCTCTACTATGTCTGTGGCTGAACAGAAGATGGAAGTCGACTCTATGGCATCTACACCTGCGAATGACTGAAGATGCTTCGTTGGCTATTTGCATTTGGCCGCCTTGATGGCACCTACCGTGACCATAAAATTTCTCAATGATACAGATGCGACGCGGAAAGGACCTTCAAAGCTTCACTTTACATCCTCCATCTTTTTCTTCCTTGCGTTGGTCGAAACCAGCGACTGCCCTCCAACGAGTCCCTCACACACTCCTTTGTCTGTAACTCAACCCTGCACTGGTTGTGCATATGCATGAGCATCCGACGTACGTTCCTGGGAGCCATAGAAACGAGGGTGTGGGACGCCAATTTGGCCCAGGTTCAAGAAACGGAGAGCAGGCATTTGATTACATGTAAGCAGTCTCTGCGAGTGTTCTCGGAACAACCGTCGAGAATCTTATGTTTTAGGACTTCCCGAGAGGAGAATTGATACTGTTGGAAGGTGCAAGTCATCTCCCACGGTGTGTTCACTTCTCCATAGTGACGTGCACTTTATCACAATTTATCACAATGTGCGACTTATTAATGCCATATACCCGATAATCACGCTGGAAGTGCCTTAGATGGCTGCGTCTCTACTTCAGTTGCGTAGCAAGTTCAACACAGTCGCGAAGACGCGGGAACTCCACCAGCCTGGCTTGAGGTGACAAAGCGTTCGTAGGGCCCTTAACCGAGAGCCCTGAAGTTATAGCCTAGTACAACATCATGCTTCACCTTTGAATCCCGTCCACTTCAACTGCGTAGTAGGCCATATCAAGAGTCTTATGTTTGCTCCCTGTCCCTTCTTACCTCGTTTGAAAACCCATACATCATGATATCAAGAACATTTGTTCGTGGCAATTTGAACCTCGAAAATAGGGCAGTCCCTTGAACATGGCCTCTTGTTTACCGACTTGGTCAGTTTTCGATCGACACTCGGTCAGCCTCGCGGTGCTATAAAAACTTCAAATCCGCCACTTGTTGTGCCACTCCCTCTTATTTCTTTGCTGTCCACCATTCCGTTTTCCATTATATCTCGTATAGAAGGCAAGATGTTCGGCTTTTTAGTCTTTAGCGCCATCGCGGCAGGGATCGTAAAACCTTTCATTTCTGTCGGAAACGCCGTCTGTCGAATGTATGCTACCATCAAGGCCAAGGTCGTACGCCATTGCACCCATGAGGTGAACAGCAGCACTAGACATATCAACGATACCGAGGTCGGGGCTACGAGAAAGAAGTGGGTGGCACCACGACTTTGTTTCCCAGGTATGAGTTCTGCCTCTCATCTTCAGGAGGTGGGTTGCTGACAATAAACCTGTCTCCTCTTTGTAGCCCGCGTCATTTTCTCCAGTCGGGGTAATGAAGGTAGTTTTGATATCGAGACTGGCTTCTTTGAGGGCACAGTGAACGAGCAGCCGCCTAGGCCAAAGCCATCGCTAAAGAACCGACTTCCACTCCCCACAGCTGAAGTCAAGGAACTCGTCAGAGAAACCCATGTCCCAATGTCCTACCAAAGGAGAAGTCATATTGATCTTGCCCAGGATGGGCTCAGGACTTCCATCCCAAATGCCCGTATTGTTCCTCCTCGTCATTCGGCCTTTTTTGGTGACAACGGGAGCCTCGACCCTATTGGAACCCCCGTGCAATGTGATATGCCGTCGGACGTCTCCAGTGTTCTCACTCCGTTCAAGTCTCAGAAAAAGTGTATCAGCCGTGCTCGCGGGATTCATCATAGACCTTTGTTCGACCGCACCATAAAGGTCGTGTCTTCAGGATCGGAAAAGACGACGTCCGCCGTTAATGCTACTACCACCCTGGAAATCGTTGTCAACACCCTTGCCCAGCCCAAGGTCCCCGACTTCAAGGTCGACACCGAATCTATTTCCGATGCTTCTGACTGTAGCTCTGTTACTGTCGAGAGCTATAATGATCTTTGCACTCCTCCTTGCACTCCTGCCAGGAGAGCACTGGTCGTCCAGTCCGACTTCTATGGCGGGTCTATCAGCTATTCTCTCCGTCTCAGTCATAACACCGAAAAATTCGAAGCTATCATGAAGCAATTGTACGACGAAACTGCTGACTTTGTTGATATCCAGACTTTGAAGGATTCATTTCTCGGATTCTAACAGACCGTATATCTTCCTCCTTCCATCCTTCTATTATTTCTTTTCCTCATGTTCATCTTTGCTTGACTTTGAGGCACCTTCTCTTGGTCCTTTAAGCTCTTCTTTCTAATATTCTCTTTTCAGGAATCTGACATTGCATAAATACCACAGTACCGCAACACCTAGGAGTCTCTTCGTTTCAAAGACATCTAGTTCTGCAACCCCTATATAGATTATTGCAATTTATTTTATTTTTTTGGCCTCTTTTGCCTCGATGGGTACAACATGACCCGATGGCAAGCAACACAGCGATAAGGGCCAGTACGACCCACCCTTGCTTGGGGTCGTGCCCTGTGACTTGCTTATCAATTCACAAAAAGCGTATTGGATCATTGCAGATGATGCCATTCCTGGTAATTTTGGGTTCAATTGTGCTCTTCCCGCATAGAAATACGAGGTCAAACAATAATCCACATCTAAACACCTGCCTTTGCTGGTAGATTTCTAAAAACCTGTGTCTTGGCCAATCATAAAAAATCCTATAGACGGTAAGCTATCAATACTTACTATCTATAGTATTTTTAAAAACCAGGTCAAGACCAATCCACCCGGTCTATATAATGGAGGCGCTCAAGTCTGTGGGTCCACGCAACCCAGCGATCTCCGGATTCCCTGTATCCTCTAGGCATTTCGACACTGAAGCAGAACCCCCTTTATACGATGCCTCGTGAAGACTCTACTCACCGCGAAGTCCTCCATTGCAACCGTTATACCCCCGCCGTTTGTTCAAAAGCGCCCACAGCTAAAGATGTCAGTATAGTCTATTAATAATGCCAGCATTTCATTCATTGCTAACCCTTCGCATGATGCACAGAAAAAACGGATTGTATGCCCCAAGTGCGAGAAGACGTTCAGTCGGAAGACCGATCTCGATCGGCACATGGTCCTTCATGACCCGAATGCGAGGTATGTCTTTTATGTAATTGTTACAATCGTTCTTTCTTACATCATACTGTTACAGCAAATCCTACAAATGTACTATTGCCGGCTGCTCTTATGCGTCACACCAGAAATCTAATCTGCTTGTACACATGAAGCGACAGTGAGTGTCACTTTCATCGTCTTCATGGGTGAACTTATGCACTGACGCTTGTACAAGCGCCAACACAAGGGATCAGTATTGCACGTGGCCTTTGCCCGATGGCGTTTGTCCTTTCCGATGCACCGACCCTTCGTCCTTAAACCGCCATATCAAGAGGCATGTGGCTCAGGCTCTGAAGAGAAACGAGCCGATTCCTGAGGAATTCCTGAAATACAAGTTACGCCTTGTTGCAAAACTCGAGGCGGACCCTGAGGACTCTCAGACTTCGGAATCTGCTGAGGACTCCCAAACTTCGGAAGATGCGGAGGAGACCAGAATTTTTGACTCTGCATCATCTGGTGCTTCAGCGTCACCTCGGGCTCCCAAAGTCAACTTCGACTTCGACTTCGATTTCGACCCTGATCTCTTGTTCCCCCAAGTTAACCACCCTTCTGATCCCGCCACAAAAGTCGCCAACCTCGTTAACCACGGCATGCCTTCCAGTACTAGTATGCCTGGTCCCTCGTCTGCAGGTCCCTGCTATTTCGCTGAAAAACCGTGGATGCAACCACAAAATCCGGGTCAACAGCATTATTATGGACATCCTCTCTTGGACTGTCTTCCAGAGGAGTACCTTGTCAACTGGCCGCCACCAGGCCGGCCTCAACCTCGGCCTCCCTTCGGACCCCCAGTCGGATCCATGTTGGATTTGAAGGATCCATACGCTCTCGGGCTGTCTTACGCGCATACAGAGCAGCTCCAACCGCACCCTCTTTCCATCGAGGAGATTGAGGGCGTGGCGTTCAAGGACCTTGGACATGACAGGATATTACCTCAAACCTTCTTTCAGCCTCGCAGTGTCCAACTGCCTACCCAATCTACTCCAGTCAGCGACTTTTGTCTTTTCCCCTTTGCCGAAAATTCTTTCTGGTTTTAGGTTTTGTGGAAGGTTCTGCCGGTATTCATAAGTTTTTGTTACAGGGACATTGGTTCTTATTTATTCACCTTTACCCTACAAGCATAGCATCATGCATCGCGACAATTTCAAGTTCTAGTGTTTGTGCGGTATTTTATCTAGACCATTTTCTGTATCTTGCATCGTTCTTTTTTGTTTCTTTTTGGATTTGTAGGCATGTATATTAGATCATATTTATTTACAACGCTGGTCTCCTCTAACTCTAACCCCTATATACTCAATGACTGGATAAAATATTAGGCACGCTTAAGAAACCTGCTTTAGCAGAATCCATTATCTCCGTGGATGGAGAACATTCTCTAAATGGTGGAAGGTTCGAATTGCACAATAGATATGATCAGTATCAGCACTCCCAGCATCGCAACAAAAGAACGATACCCACCTCACTCAGCGACTGGCACAATCGTCCCGTTGTCAACCCAACAATGATAGTTGTCTCCGCGACGGCGTCCCGGTGAGGCCGCTATTCTTCAAGAATCCGCTCTGCATTCCTACGATCGGTGAATGCTTGTCAATGAACACTCATACATGGTTTGCACACGTCAAATCATGAGGCCGCGTGTTGCGCTTGGCGCATGAATTTGATGGTGACGCTGGACCGACGATTCGATGCGTACGGGTCGTATAGAAGCTAGAAGTCGGGGCTTTCACAACCACCGGATGGGTGGGGTCAACACTATGTAATGAATTGTTGTTGCATTGACTTCAGTTATGGGATGTGCGGTGCCGGGATCATATGTTTTGGATTCGATGCCAATGCAGTACGCGTCGCATCGACTGGTGATACAGTGCGTTTGGCGCTTTACACTGTCTGGACCCTACGCATAGAAGAGCTTTGCTGATGTGTTTTTCATGCGTGGGGGCATAGACTTGGAAGGCTTATCTGCGTTTGATGATGTAGATTAATGCCACAAATAGAAGAGGTGTCTCCGACAGAGCGACTTTCATGCTGGACCTGTCGGTGTGTACCGGAAGTTCTCGTATCGGACTCTTCCCCATTTACCGGCGCTTTCAATCGTGTATGCGGGTTGTTGTAATTGCCTACAAGATGATCTACGCCGGCGGGTTCAACCCCAGTCGGTTTCATAATGTTTGTAGAGCAGTAGAACAGCGACATAAAGGCCAAGAAACAAGGGCAAGAAATTAGGCGGTGCGACGGACTTCCACGGTAGATTTGACATTAGTGTTTTATGCCGAGCCTCCACGGATCTGTGGAAAAGTTAGATAGTATTCTGATTCAATGAATTGTCGGATTCACTCCGCATCTTCTTCGGGCCCAAGTCGATTCTAGTATAGCTTCATGGGTTTTAAGATGGAAAATGGGGCACCATTATGGACTCGCGCCTTTTGCACCTATCTCTGAGTTTGGCACCAATCAATTGACTTACTATTGCCATTAGCTGGCCCGACTGACGAAGTCAGGACCCCGATGACCAGAGGAGTCTGCATTTCAAGCTCCGAAGGCATCGTCATCATCGGAGTTTGAAATCTGAAACAAGCTTGAGGGGGAAACACCACTCGGCTTATTTGCATAACTTGCCACCCGGCCGGACTTGTTACTTATCTGTCTACCATGACTGCTGATGAGCAAAAGCATACAACTCCTGAGGTCGAAGACACCGACAAGGATCAAGAGGAACAGAATTCTGTACCACTTTCCCCTTCTCCAGGGTCTGATAAAGGAAAGGGCAAGGAAAGGGCGACATCAATAGAGTCCCCACCAGACGAGGAGCAGGAGAAGTCTGGGGACTCCTCCAACTCTAGAGGAGAGACCTCACCAGAGGGTGATGGCCAGGCCTCGAAAGCGCAGCATTGGCAAGCCATATATGCGCCTCAATACAACGCATATTACTTTTACAACAGCCAGACTGGCGAGACGACCTGGACAAACCCCCTTGGGCCCTCCGATTCCGCCACGCCAGCTGCCCCCTCCGCAGGACCATCTAACACACCCGACGCTTCTCAACCGGGAGCTGAGGAGCTTTCCACTTCTACCTCACAATACTCTGCTCTTCAAGCAGCCGCACTTGCCCAAGGCATCGACCCGTCATTAGCCCATCTAGATCCCTCCCTCCTCACCGCCACCACATCCTCTAGTGGCGGTCCTATTCCCACTTTCCAAGCCAAGTTCAATGCTCGCACAGGTGCATTTACTCGGCCTGACGCGCGTACGCCTGGTCACTTATCCGAATATGAGCGCATGAAAAGGATGAGTGAATTCTACTTCGACGTTAATGCTTGGGAGAACCAAATTGCGGAGGAGAAGAGTTGGGAGGAAGAAGCGAACGGGAAAAAGAGGAAACGGCCGACGAAACAGGACCTGGTATGGACTATCTCTCCCTATTTTGGGCTTGTCACTCACTTGTGTGCAGGAACGGTTCAAGGAACAGAAGCGGCTCAAGAAAATCGCAAAGACCGCATGGCTACGTACTTAGTCTTTTTTGGAGGAGTTGCTTATGCATTCGCATGATTGTGCATGGTTTCTAGTATGTGTATTTGTTTGAAAGGTCCCAATGTCGCGCTTTTATATTCGTCAGTGCACATACGCTTTGTCAAAGAAGAAATACCCCTGTCGTCTATCATCCATACATTCTCCCGAACCTTCTTGTAGAATCATCCAAGTTATCGATTCTGTGACACCTGGTATAACCTCCTGGATCCAGGTCATCGCCCCAGCTTCACGTCTACACTACATACAATCTGGGGAAGAGGGTCGAGGCAGGAACAAATAAAGGCTCCAGCTTGTGCAGCAGTGAAGGCCATATGCCATGTGAGCGGAGCTCTCTGTTTCTTTCTGTATCGATCATGGCAGCGACGCTCATGTGGCGAGGAATCTGTTTGATAGAGATTGGATGAACATCTGTTTTACCAAGCATTGACAAGCGAGGCAGGGATGACTCTTCAGACACCTGCTGACAAATTGATCATTTTTCTGGTTGAATTCTTAGTGTTCCCCAGACCAGATGTATCGTCCTTTCTGGAGGTCTGAGACGCTGTCTCGGGAGAGAGCTCAATCGAAAGGCAGAGATCTGCAAGATTTGACGAGGTTCAACAATGCTGTCACTGGACAGGTCTTCCCGTGGGTCTCCCGTTGACATTAAATCCGGTAAGGTGTTGGTTCCCCCCATCTTAAACGCATAGAATATGCGTGTTGTATGGACAACATCGAGTGGGAATGACTGGAGGAAAAGTCGTTCAATAGAAATACAGGCATAGAAAAGGGAAGATAACCAGTCCATCTACTCCTTCGAGGGACCAGGTACATGTGCCGCACTAGCTTTTAACTTCTCGTTTACAAGCTCGCTAAACTCCTCCCTCAGGATTGCTTCCCTCCTTTCTCTTTCTTCTCTCTGCAGCTTCAGAATTCCACGCTTCTCCTCGGCACTGATGACCTGATTTTCCTTCCTCATCCGAACGGCATTCATCCTCCGATGCCGGCTTCCACTCATCACATAACCCACGTTTTCGAACTGGGCAATCTCCTCTGATGTGAGACCAATCTCACCACGACGGGGAATACGAACGTCGGTGCCTTCTTGGAGGAAAGCAGCCATGGCACTACCTTCGCCCCGGAGAAGGGCACCACCATACGCCCGCTCATCCAGCTTTTTGGTTGTCATGGCTTTTGGTGGTGGTTTTGGCCCGATGTCAGAGTCAGAGTCAGAGTCAGACTCGACTGCGCGCGAGGTGGAGCGAGATTTGCGTTTGTCCGTTGCAGCGTTCCCAGCAGCACCACCGTCTGGAGCAGATCCCGGGTTCGAGACACTCGTTGCAATTGCGGAAGCCGCTGGGAGTGGCACAGGTGGGGGAACGGAAGGCTCCTTGACGACCCACTCCTCGTCATCCTCGTTGGGCAGAGGACTACGACTTGGACTTGGGCTTTCGGGGCGAAGAGACTTGCTTTTACTCCGTCGTTCGTTCTTGTCACGTTCAATGTGCACCGATTTACTTCTGCTCTTAGTTCGTCGGCTTTTGTGTTTGCTGTGATGATGGTCACGGGCGTCGGAATCGGTGCCATCAGAGTAGTCTCGCCGACGGCTTCGTGAACGGTGTCGGTGTTTCCTGTCCCGCTTGTCGTCACGGTCCCGGGTGTATTTAGCACGCTTCTTTTCTTTGCGTGAACTGCGACGTCGTTCTTCCTCGGAGGAAGTAGTGTCAGTTGAGGACGATCGGGCACGTTTGGATTTTCGACCCGACTTATGGCGTTTGGCGTGTCTATGTATCACGTTAGGCCAAAAAGAAACAAGATATAATGAAGGACTCACAATTCCTTGTAAGGAGCAGAAGGAGAAGAGGGCCAAACATTCACCTCAACGTTTTCTCGTTGCTGCCGTCGACTAATATGTCATTAGTTTTCTTTGCTTACTGAGGGACCGTAGAGTAGCTACTTTTCTAGCCAATCCGCGTTGTTCCCAGGGTATCCGCCGTACCTCCCTCCTCCCCTCTCAGGATACATTCGGCCTTCGTGGCGCTGTGAACTTCCAACACTTGGCGGTTCGGGTCTGTAGTCATCGTATTTCGGACTTGTTCTTCTTCTGTAGTCATCTTCACCTCGTCCCTGTCTTCTCTCCTCAACTCGGCTCCTACTGCGGCCTCGTCCTCGCTCCCGGTCCCGGTCAAAATACCTATCCCCTCCCCTCTCTCGAGCATAATCACGACTGTGTGGGCTTGGGCTACGACTAGAATAGCGGCGTGAAGGTCTCCGGGAACCTTCCGAGGACGGCTGTGCCGGACGCAGATTTTCTGGAATTAAACCGAGACGAGAGGGATGGACGGTGGCCATTGAGAGATGGAGTGGTGGTGGCAGTCTACTGATGCACAGGACAGCGCTGAGTCAGGTGTGAGAAAATACACGGAGCGTGCCGAAAACAGACGCCGCTGTATCGAGACAAGCCCAAAGCTTGGCACTGTGGGTCCAAGCAGTTCTCTCCCATACCACCATCAGGGTTACCTCCAGCGACACCCGCCTTATTATGTATAATGTATGCTAGCTTCTTGTGTTGCTATGATCCTTGTTGACCGATTATAGTCCTCTTCTCTGGAAACCCCGCCTCGTATTTATTCGAATCTTCCCCAAACTCCGCGACTCGAGACGCTTCGCTTTGACAGTTTCCCTTTTTCGGTGGGAAAATCCAGGTCTCATCGTTAACAGAAACTTGATTGTTTTCCCAGAGTATCGTCTCTGGACTGCTGGCGGACGTCTACGGCGAGGAACCTGGGGACGATCCCTCCAGTATTGACCTAAGATGTGATCCCGAGGTGAACCCGCACCGTCTATTCAACCTCTTCGCAAGTGTTTACTTATTGCTGGAATAGTATTACACGGACATCAGAGATACGCTTCCTGAATGGGCGGACGAGCAAGAAGTAGATGTGTGTATTTGAACCACGTTTTTCTTCCTAGCTCATCACATACAGGATTTCTTCACTGAGGAGCTTTCCGCAAAAGTGCCTTCCCCTGTTTCCGGCTCGTCAGGGGACGCTGTTGTCGGCCCAGTTCCCATCACGCCGTCGCTCTCTGAATCTGGATCTCCCTGCGGACCCTACATTCCTTCTCTTTCAGATTTCCTGATCCATCCTACGACCTTCACGAATGGCGTTGGAACTTGTATTAGGCGTTCAGATGGACGGCTGTATGCTATCAAAAGGGTATTACAAACACGAAAAGCCTGGTCCCAATTGGCGATCCTGGTAAGGATCAAGGAAGCCCGTGCTCCGTTCAACCTATCTCTGCATTGGACTTTTGAAAGGGACCGCTACGTCTATCTCATTATGGCTTGTACTTTTCTACCTCCTGCATTACTTATCCTGATCACGCTTGCGTAGGAAAACTATCCAAACGGCACTCTAGCACAGGCAGTTGGACGTCATGGCGTCCTTGGTTCCCTAGAGGTTTTCTTTTATGCTTGTGAAATCGTAGGTCCACGCTATCCCTCTCGTCTGGGACGCTTATAGGTGTTACTAGATAATGGGCTTGCGCTCGTTACATGACGCTGGAATCGTCCACCGCAATGTGTCGCCCGACACGATCGTTTTCGACAGGCATGGCCACGTCATCCTCTCTGGAATAGAGTACGGCACAATTCTACTGCAGAATGAAAGATACTCCCAGGATAAAACAGATTCGTGTAACAAGCATCATCAAGCTCCGGAGCTTCTATTGGGCTGGAATCACGATACATTGGTCGATTCTTGGTCTTTTGGGATGGTACTATACTTCATGTTCCACGGAAAAGTAAGCCAAACCACTGCTACGTCCGTGGAATTTCATTTATGACATCCCCTGTAGCATGCATTCCTCTCCGAAACTAACGGTACGACAACTAACTCGGAGCAGGTCGTGGGCAAAATTCTGTCCGAAGGTCTTCCCAATAAGACAATACGAGTTATCAATCCGGTAGCCAGGGACCTAATACTTCAAGTGAGCACAACGTCGCAGGCGGTTTCGTAGACTAACCCTGTGCTTGAAGTGTCTCGAACGCAATCCAGCCATGCGACCAACAACACGCAAGATCCAACACCACCCATATTTCTCCAATGCGTGAGCAACATTATCGCCCCGTTACTTCGGCAACTCACCCCATCTGTAGAGATTGGGACAAGGTCCTGAAACGCAGGTTCCCAGGTACAACGACAGTTCTTCGCTTACTATGAACCGGGTTTGACATTACTGAGCTTAGCTCCTTTGGGGCGGGATTTCCTTGCCTTAAACATGGTCCAATCTTCGACAAGGACGAGAAAACCCGAAGTCTCGGCCCGGGGACCATGTTCCTCTCCTCAAGCAAGCGCTTTTGGATTTGGAAGTAATCAGCCGCCCTTCCGATTCCTCGGATCCCCGTTCTCAACTCCAAGACCACGGCATAAGCTTGAGAGGTCTCTTCCCGAACTAGACCATTCGCTTGCGCAGTTCGCCGTGATTCCGGAGAAGGTCAATCATGAACGCACATCTGCTGCCTCGAGTCAAGAACGATCGGTTTCTTCATCAAAAAGTAAAGGTTTTCAATCTAACAAAGCTCAAGGTCTCGCTCGTGGTGCTCACGGACACAACATGGAGTTTTGGGACTCTCTGGATCGTGAAAATCCTTCTCCGCAACCCAAATACACTGTGCTATCCAACAGGGCGATGCCATTCTCACGTGCTTGGAAATTGCGCAAAGAACGCTCCTTGATGATCCACCCTCGCAAGCTCTTCAACCTCAGCACAGCTTGGATTCTACAAAAGCTACGAAGGGGGCCAAACTGCATCGCAACCGTCAAGTATACTGCGTACGCTGAACCGGTCACGAACTTGCCGAGTGGATTGAGTCAAATTGGCAGCGGAATCGGGTTCACGTATAATGCGCCGACTGCATGCGTCGGTTCGGAGACCCCAGTTGCCTCTGGTTCTTGTCTTCGTCCTGGTTTCAGTTCTTATTCTCGTGCGACGATCGCCGCTCCGAAGGCTTGTCACGGCTTGTTTCATAGTCTCAGCTTGTCAAGTTTCTGGACTGGGTTCAAAAGCAATTCTGTTGGCGTACACTCCATTCCATCGCTTCCTACAACTGGTTCCGCAAAGGACTCAACTGGTCTTTCGGGCTGTAGTGCTGTGCCCAACGATCAACCCGAAGAAAAAGGAGGATTTCAACCTGGTGTCACTCAACCCTTGGTAAAACAGACGACGAACTTATTGCGGTCTCAAGGTCATCTTTCCTCGTTGGCACCCTCATCAACAGAACCAACCCTAACTGAAGAGGCTCTGACACCTGATGCCGTAGAATTTCAACCTGGAAAGACGATGCATATCGTAGGGAACCACAACGTGGAGATAAAAAGCTCGAAAGAAGCGCACAGCTTACGTCCGGAGTCGACACTGAGGCTGGTGACTCCGTTGAATGGACCCAAGTTACCGCTTAATAGCAAGTAGTGTATTGATATTGATGTTCGTTAACGTCTTCTCATCTTGTTATGTTGCCTCTATGTACGCATGTCAATGAATTGTATTACCCTGGATTATTACTTCCCTCGTCTAAGTACAAAACCCGAAAACGTGTCAAAGTGCACGAATATGGCTCGTGTCGGGTTCGTAAGACCCCGTCATGATTGACGTGTGATCCTCTTCCAGATCTCCTTCCCTGCTCGTTGTCGTTCGTGAGTAGCTTTGCCATCGCCCAGAACTGACTTGTTCTCGATTGCACGTCGGCTTAGGTACGGCATAACTTCTTCAAGGGCACCGTACGGAACATATCTAGTTTAGCGAACGGTGAGGAAAGGTAAAAAAAGGTTAGAGAGAGGACTGACTTGATGATGAACGGTGTGGCGGCTTTGATCCGATTGACGAGGTACTGTGTAAGATCATCACTCATACCTACAGTTTATGGTGAGCTAATGTAAAAGGCAAATTTGGGCCGGAACGCACCATAAAGCTGAGCGACAGCAACCCGTTCAACAGCTTCTGGTCTCACCCTAACCACGGCCGTGCCATCCCCCTCACCTTGCTCTTCCGGAAGAGGTTCCGCTAGATCATTCCGCACGAGTTCCTCAAGAATAAGCTTCGCGCTTTCCCAGTTATGTGTTCCGAACAGGATGCCGATGCAAGGAAGACTAGTGCCGTTAGCATTGGCTACAGATCGGGTAACCTTCTTCACAGGGTTGGAGGGGATATATCCTTTGAGCCACGAAGACCACGAGGTGTCGGCATTGTTCGGTCCACCATCATCAACAATAGCCAGAGCCTTCTTAGAGTCCGAGACATCCTGCCCATAGACATCTTCGCGGACAGCGTTGATCAACATCCTAACACACTGATTATAGCATCTATCCGTCTCATCCTTGTGCGACCACACAGGCGGGAGTTCATCAGGAGAAATCGACATAGAAGTGCCTTTGGACTTGTGGGCAGAGAGCTCGTAAGGGTGATAAGCACCTCGGACGAGTTTGACTCCAAGCGCGTAATTGTTCTTACGTGCATCGTCAAGGGAAAGTGCGAGATGGGACGGAGTCCTGCCAGTCCAGAGTCAGGTGTCCGTTAGTTATTTATAGGGAGATAATCATGGCAAGCGATAAACGAGAAGCACGCTACCTTCTAAGATAGGCTTGATATGTGGTATAGACGAGAGGTTGTACTATTGACTGTGAGTTTGAGAGACTGTTAAACTCGCGCATTAGTGCGAGTGCAACGGCGTCGATCGCAGGCTGGTACCAGCTGTAAGTGATCGAGTGACGTCATCAATACGGGGAACGTCAGGGGCAAACGAATAGAACCCACCTCCATTCAGCATCAATGATGACTTTGACGCCTCGTTGCCTCGCATGTGCGCACACGCGGTAGAGATCTTCGTACAGTTCGCGCAAGTCCTTAATGTCGTCCGGGTTAAGGTATGTGGAAGATGAAGCGGCGGGATGGAGGATGGCATCTAGATCGGAAGGGCGAGGACAGCCCGGGAATGGGACAGAGTCGGGCTTAAGGGCACGGGATTGGAGGATGTGGTTGGACAGGTTAATGAGAGCTTGAGCATTGGGCACGAGGGCAGTCTGATAGCGATAAGGGACGTTAAGAATATGAACAAGGGTCGCGGATAAACGTGTCGCTGACTCACTATCTTGACGGCGACCCAGGTGCGCCTCCCACCGTCATTCAGGGAGTCCTCAAAGTCGGCTGCAACGTCGATGGAGTGGATCATCTCCTTAATGATGCGCTTGTGAGGAAGGTCATCTTTCAGCACGGTCCCACCACCAGGATGCGAGGTAACAGCAGCTGGGTCGACTTCAACCGAGTAAGCTAGAAGTGCACCCTTGTTGGCTCGACGGAACGCATGGAGAAGGGGTAGTGTGTCCTCCGCGGTATCGCCACCAACGAACTGCATGTTCAGGCGTGTAAGATCCGAAGATGTGGTGCAGAAGGCATTGCAGGACGTACGTGGTTGAAGAACGTCGCTCTGACCATGGCTTCAGTTATCTGGCGAATGCCTGGGACACTCGTAAGGGCATTTAGTATCTTCGGGGAGTATTCTACAAGGGGAGGTATCGAGCACATGGTGAAGACTGTGTATGAGCGTATTAGAGATCCGAGAGACTGTCTGGTTTCATTGCCTTCTAGAGAGTCTGCGTGGACGTATCCTGCTGCAAGTAGGAGACCTCCGGAGACAGCAGCTATACCAGCAAATGGTCTGTAGGACCTGCGATGGGAGACATGGGCTACGTTACGGAGAGGAAAGCGGTAGAGGCGAGAGAGCATTGGGGTGCCAACGGATCTTGACCGCTGAATTATATAGCGCTAATTATCGCGTCTGTCACATGATCCGAAGGAAGGCCCACGTGTTGAATTAAATTAGACCGGATTTCTTTCTTATCGGTGCCATTGCCCGCCATGAAGCGCAAACAAGCAGACAAGGACGACATCCGTAACGACAGTGACTCAGGCTCTGACGTCGTATGTTGCCAAAATATATGTTTTATCTCGCTGACTTAGCGGAACAGTAGTCCTTTGTAAATGTCGATTTTGATTTTTTCGATCCGAACCCAACCGTCGACTACCATGCCATCAATAGACTCCTGCAACAGCTATTCCAGCGTGATGCAGAGCTCTTCAGTACTAACCAGCTTACAGACCTCATTCTCGCACAGCCAGCTATAGGCACCACCATCAAGACCGATGGCATCGAGAGCGATCCATACGCTATTCTCACCGTGCTCAACATGCATATCCACCACCAGCATCCCTCTATCAAGGCCATAGCCAACTACTGTCTCGAGAAAGTCGCCGCTTCAGGGGACCAGGCATTTCATACGACACTTCATGCCCTGTTCTCACAGAATCAACAACACGTGGGGCTTGTGATCTGCGAACGGTTGATTAACATGCCCGTTCAGGTCATCCCTCCGATGTATAGGATGCTCGCGGATGAGCTTAGACGTGCAATTTCAGACGTGCGCAAACAGCTTCTCCGGATAACGCCCTTGAATTGACTTTCGTGAATAGAATGAACCGTACAACTTCTCACACTTCCTCTTCATCTCCCGCAACTACCACCTCACACCCGAGGAAGAATCTGCCCTAGTCAACTCCGCACCCCGTAACCATTCCAGATCAAAATCCGTGTCTTCCAAGAAATCTCGACCTACTCCCTCAGAACCTACACCCGAACCACCTGCGGATGGTATATACCCTTTCCATCCGGAAGACGATGCTATTCGCACACTTTCTCTTCATTCCCTCGACTATGAATACACGAATGCTCCCAAAGAGCCAAGGGAAAGGGATTCGTTCGGGTTGGATGTGAGGGCGAGGATGATGCTACTCCCTGCAGAGAGGTTCGAGGCACTGGTCCAGAGGTTACAAGAAGTGTATAGCGCAATATGATGTGCGGAGCCGCCGCCGCCGCCGCCTCAAAAGGATAATTCTGTATCCCTCATTCACTGCGCACAGGAGTTGATACTGAAACACGACGATTGATTTTCTTTGGTTCTACATAAATACTTGGAAGAACTGCATATTGCCTCCCTATCGGACGGCTCTTCACATGGCGTTCATGACCGCAGTGTAAGCAGGCTTGGGTCTGTAGTTGTTGTCCCACAACAACGGAGTGGTGCTGGCACGCCACGAGTTCTACGAATTCGAGATCAACACCCAAAGCACCCAAGGACCGCCAGAAACCAATACTCACGACGTCAGCAACACCCCAACTCGTGATCGAGACGCAAGCGGAAGTGTTCAAGCAAGCCTTGACAACAGTTGTGTAGTCATTAGCCGAACCACCAGCGATATCCAACTCGGTGATGGCGACCTCGGTTCCGGCGCCCGCAAGCGCGGTGAGCGCAGCCTGCACGCCGCCAGCACCTCCAGCACTAAGGTGCATTTGTGTTCCGATACCGTCGATGAGTTTTTGGGATTGATTTTGGCGCTTGACGAGGGCGACCATGCCTTGGACTTTGGCGTTGTTGGAGTCGAGATTGTAGTCGTTGATGTACAGTTTGGCTGTACCATCGGCTTGACGGGCAGCTTGGAAGGCGATGGTGACGAAGGACTGAGAGGTGAAATGGGTTGGGCATGGTGAAATAAAGGATTAAAAATCAATACACACCTCGCCGAGAACGTTGGAGAAGACTGAAGAGCGGAGGGATCCATCTTCGTTGAAGATTTCACTAAGAAGCCATGAGTCTTCTATACTATTCTGTCTGAGGCTCAACTTACTTGCAGACATCCCACTATGCGGTTGGGTTCATGGGTTAGCACCTCGCACGGAAGTCAGATAGCGTTATACTCACGGCTGTAAAAAGATGGGTTGAGCATCTTACTCGACATGACTAAAGTATTGACTTACCATAGAGCTTGCCCTTGTATCTACCGGCCACGTTGGAAATGTGGGTCTGGATGACCGAGGTCTAGAAGCCAAGAGTCAGTCTACCAGGCTCCCCGCATACGATATTTGACAACGTACCAAGGTGTTCCTGTCACCGATCGACGACACCCAGCCTGGAAGTTGAGAGTGCCAAACTAAAGAGAGTGTCAGCGAAATGCGACGACTGATAAATATTTGAAGGACACACCGAGAGTGTGTCCACGGATCATCTTGCCGTTGGAGGTAGCCCAGTTGACGAGGAAGTCAGCACCGCCAAAGTTGAATTGTCCCCTATTCGCTGTTTATATTCAGTAATGCCGTCTTTGGAATGACGAGGGATGTGTCGTACGTTCGGTGGCATCCCACTGCGTTCTCGGTTAATGATTTTAAAACGGTATTGTATCATTCTGTCTTACCTTCATCGAGTTTTCGGGAGTGACAGCACCGAAGTCGGATTTCAAGATTGCGACATTGGCTATACAGCGAATTGTCAGCCAAAGCAAGGAAGCTCATAGGAAGACGCAAATAAATACCAGCAATGTTAATAGTGTTTTGGTCAGCAGCAGAGCCCTACAACAAGTGCGACGGATGAGTTGTGCCCCTGGGATGTTATATTCCAGAAACTCACCCAGAACTTCTTGCCGTGAGAAGTGAAGCGACCGTTAAGGCCACCGGTGGGCGTGCCAGTAGGAGCAGGTCCGGGGCTGCTAGTGGGAACTGGCGATGTAGTTGGCGCAGGGGCGCTGCCAGGTTGGCATCTACACATTTCTGGTCAGCAGAAGAAAAGATCCACTCTGAGTTATTTAACGAACTGGGAGTACCAGTCGTTTTGGTAGACACAGGTCGTTCCGGAAACACCTAAAAAAAATCAGCTTGCTTGTATCACATACGCCTCGGGGAATAGACCTACAGGTGGTCTGTAGGAGATGATACATCAACCAGAGTTTGAAATCTAAAGAAGAAAATACATACCGGTCCAGTCCATCCGATACCACCGCCTAAATTCCAGTCGATCAGAAATTTAAACGCGAAAAAAAAAATCAAAGGGGCGACCGACATTGTCCCCAAACTTGCTGCTGAGCGACGGCTTGTCCAGCAAAGACGGCGAGAGAAACAAAAGCGAGCAACTTGTGCATCCTGAGGAGAACGAGTAAACCAGAGAGCGACTGTTCAACTGGGGTTGTTGACTGATAATCCTCGACTGCGCTCCTTGTTAAATAGCAAAACCGTGAGTCCCACGAAGCGCAGAAAGTTGTATTGTATCCGAGCAGAATATCCGATACAAAGCCCGAGGTTTTGCTTGGTTTTGGCTGGCGGTAGTGTCATTTGACCCTTTCGCAGAGCTAGGGAGGCGGTCCCGTTCTCCCCATGGCACGGCGGCCTTAGCGGTGAAACCTCGCAGTGCATCTACATTTTAGGCCTATTTATAGGACCTAGTATACAGTGGTTTGATCATCGTTTTCTTGAGTTATTTTCGTGTATGGTGGATCGGTCCGCAGGTTTCAGTAGGAGGTTAAGAGGTTCGAATGTCCGGCCACGTAGAACTACGGAGACAGGCGTGGACTAAGGATTTAATCTCGAGGACGGCATCTATAGATTTTTTGGACCATTTTTTGGCGCTTTCAGTTCAATTGCCAAGATAAACACCCAAAGATACTGCCGGGGATCTGACAGCGAGTTAATTTCTCTCGCGTTACCACCTTCTTATACGTAGCCAATTACAGACGAGTGACACTTGTTCTTGACTTCCCAATGCATTTCAAGCCACATGGTGGAATCTGATCTCGCTGACGTATAAGCCCTTCCTGTGACCAAAAGGCGAGTCATCTGGCAGCGCCTTGGTGGCAGGCACCTTGCGGAAAACCGTTCTTCCTCAGAGAACTCTGCCAAAATAGCAAAGAAGGGAGGGTACCCTGAATGATGGGAACCATGTTTCACGAAGCTCACAAACTGTCTGGGACACAATTTCCCGAGCTTGAATGAACTACGTGCTCGAGGGGTCTGGAGATGTGTAATGATTTTGAGGTTTGAAGCTGTCGGATCTATCCCTAGGAGTAACCCCGGAACAGGACACAGGCTTGACAGGGTTCTATGCCTGTATCTTCACGAGGTGGCGTTGAGTCTTTCTCTTTATGTGAGGGCGGGCCCTTGCGTGTGAGGATCCTGAGCAAGCTATTTGCCGACTAGAAGAGTAATCAAGACCGAGCGGAAAACCCCCGGATAGAGAAAAAGTAGAAAGACACAAGCCAAAAGTTCCTGTGTATCGTAGGTAAGAAAGCAAGGTGTGGTCCGCTATAGAGTTGAAACTTGTCCGTGTTAACTTGTAAAAGTCAGGAGAACAAGAACACCTATGTCGAGATATTTGGCACTCTCGGTAGTCGTGCTACAGCGCAGAAATTCCCATTGCCGCGCGAGCATTAGGACAAACTTTAATGGGTGTCTCCATCAAAGATCACAAAATGACATACTGTGCAGCTTCGCGGGCCTCAGAACCTCACCTGGGGACTCTGTTTTCCCTTAACCCTGCTACCACACCGATAACAACACTATGCAATTTGGATATGTTGACCTGTGTCACATATACACAGTGATACACTGTCTCTCTTACGTACCGCACCTGATGAGGAAAGGAAGCAGGTGCAAATTCTTGTGTGGCGTGATGAGCCACGGGCAGCCACTGTTTCAAGCGGGGAGTCTACGTTCAAGCATTCAAGTCATATCACCTAAGAAACCTAACATTGGACATACTTCTAGTGCTTAGGCGTGACGGGCAAGGCAAGAAATCATAATAATAATATGTCTGGTGAACAACAACATGAATGGGCGAGAACAGTTGATTGGAGGCCAGGGAGCCGCCAAAAACCAATGTCGTGAGGCGAAAGGGGGGGAACTCAGACGGGTCACCCGCCGCATACCCGTCCTTACCTCACCATGTCGTCGCTCTGTTGGGTGTGGGTGAGCAGGGAATTTTGTGAGTGATGATGTTGTAGTGGAGAGGTTTGTCGCGAGGCAGGAATCGTGCTGGTGAGCGTCGAACATTGGACAATGGATTGTCTCATAACTTTGCATTCACCTTTCACGGGAATGTACCGGATCTATTCGTGAGTTCAAACAAACTTCCTTCCTGCTGTCAAGCTGTTTGGATTACTGGTTGAGCGATGTTCGGTGATCACATTGAACGGGAACAACTCAAGGTACTCGGAGGGAAGAGCCAACCTCTAAGTAACTCAGCAACGGCGCATTTGGCTGGTTGGTCTAACTACATACTTTCCTTAGTTAGGTTGAGTAGAGCAACGGTGTCCAATTACTGGACAAATTGTGTCATACCTGGATCTCCGCACAGGCGTACCATTGGTCGATGCGGAGGCTTACAAAGTACTCTCGGACATCCTCGAACACCACTATATTTGGAGTTCTGAGCTCGGGGTGCTGTGTTGGTCGAGACGAAGAAGGATAAGAGCAAAGAATAAGGCAGGTGTTCAGAGAAATCTATAAGGCATATTGACCATAAACAATTGTCTGCTAATACAACAGTGTGTGCCCGGATTCGGTCCAACTCCAGAGCACAGGCGGCGAAGGTAAAAAAAAAAAAGACTACAATACTTGAACACTGCCAAATGGGTGGTGACGGGTTCCCCTAATCCGCGTCCTCCAGCAATGTTGCTGAGTGATTGTGGTGTATAATGTAATGCGAATGCAATGGATTCGAAGTTATAATGCAAAATAGTGAACGGCTGTTGAACGAATAATGATATTGTGGAGTGATTTTGTTGGCAGTCAGGAGACAAGAGGACAGGAGAGGGGTATTCACACTGTACTCACTCATGACGCTGATGAAGGCATATCAACAGGCTTTGGTGAGTCTCACGCAATAACGCAGTAGGCAAAGGAGCCTCCTTCGTCTGTTTCCTCGTTTGTAGGGAAAGAGGCAGCGGAATCCTCAGAGGGAGTTGAGGGTGAGGATAAGAAGAAAGAGGAGATGGTGGTGATGAAATCCATTTGAGAGCGACTGAGTGAGTGATACAAGGACTATGAAGTCGTTCCTGGGTTGGGATGAAGATCTTAAAGGGCGGTCACTTCCCTGGGGGCAGGTAGAAACGAAAAGCCGGAATGGGCATCCGATTCATTTTGATTGCTATCTGCTGGTGGGACGAGTGAAAAGCACGGGTAAGCGCGGGTAATTCCAGGCATACCCGTACCCTCACCCGCCAAACCTGTATCCTCTCACGCGTCAGGGTTTTGCAGTTAAGGGTACGGGCTCTCGTAGGCACCCGCGGGTTTGAAAACCCACATGGGTTGAGTTCACGGGTGTATAAAAATGACGCCAAGAACTATCATCAAAATTTAGAATCCTTACCGCTATCATCATTCTTCTCCTCCACATCTGATCCAGCCGAGTCTACGCCCTCAACACCAAATCCCCAGTTATATGTACGATAGCGAGCGTTCAGTATCTCAGTGTCTTCAGGATCGAGATAAACGACTGAGGTAGGAAGTCTTAGGAAGTGCGACGAAAGGAAAATATAAGTCTGGATCAAAGACCGGTTATCCGGCTCTATACGACATGCAGCGAAAAAGGAAAAGCAAGCGAAAGTAGCATACGTTCCATATGGAACTGTCCATCAGTACAGCTGTCCGTCGACGTGTTCGACCCGAGCTCAACACACGAGCATCAGGACAAGCTCTAAGCCAACCGACGATGAGCTTGGGCGCTGCGGCGTGGTGACAGAATTCAAAGGATCCAGGTGTTCCCGTTGGCTTGTGTGTAGGAAGTTGGTATTTCTCTTTCTAACAACACATTATCACCGACAGCGAAGTGGATATGGCCTCACTATGACCGATGACTCAGTGATATAAGAATCGGTCGGAGGCTGGAACTCTGCAAAGTCACTTTGTCTTGACTTTTCTCTTGGACTGCCAGAAGAACCTCAATTTCTGCTCCCAGGTACCCAATGCTTCACACAGATCGAAGAGGAATGGCACCGCGTCCTTCCCCAAGTCATGGTTTCGAGTGGTAAGGATTACCTGCACTAGCGCTTGTGATCTGGAAACGTCCCACCTTGGTAACTTCTGGCACATGGTGAAGGATCCATGTTTGTTATAGTGTTTCGTGGGTCTTAGAGCCTCAGCTGCTCGGAGTTTCAATTTTTCCATTAACCCTGTTACAATGCCGGCAATAACACTACTTATGCAATTTGGAAATGTTGGCTTGTGTCACATATACGTAACGATACACCGCCTTGCCTCCTCAGTTTCCTGAAGTCCAATCTTGAGCTTCCCATGTGATATGAACTGAAAGTTTGAATGTAGACTTCCTCACTTTTTGGTGTTCACTTTCCACGGGGAATGTCCAGGAACCATTCCCTTCCTCATGAAACACCGAAATATCCCAGAACAGAATTCCTTCCTCCTGTCGAACTATTTGAACTATTCTCGAGCCTTGAGGTCTTTATCGCCCCTGATACGCGTTGGGTTTACATACCTTCCTGAAGAATGCCAGTACCCTGGATGAATTATCTGGCTTAATAACCGCGGACTTTCATCCCAGTAAGTAGGTCCTCTTCACTTGCTCAGGGGACCTTCGCGTGAAGGAAATGGGGATCGGGGTCCAGCTCTAGGGAAGAAATGCTAGGACTACTTCGCACCTTCATAGATATATCTCTTCTCAAGTCCCTCCGTCTCATCCAGCACTCTTCTTGCACCTGGCTAATCACTGAGTAGCTATTTACATCCATTGCCGGGACGAGGGTTCTCGGCTCACTTCTATCCCTACCGGACCCAGCATCAAGGAAAGTAACTGGATGCATTGGACCGAGCGCAGGCGTTTACATATCAGGGTTGATATGCAAAAGAAAGGTATGGAATCCTCGTCTTGAGTCAAGGACGAGGGGAGGGAACTGGAAACGGCTGCTAGGTAGGCGTAATGGCACTGTGGTGCAGCTCATCTAAACCGAGAGCACTAGCTCACCAACTCGACACCAGTCTGAGATCCTGCCTCATGATTTTATCCAATATCCACATCCTTCTTGTCCTTGCTCCCCCCTCAGCACACCATGTAATCACAGAATGTGAGTAACTATTTATGACACTGATCACCCAGTGCCCACAGACTTGTATGTCTTCTGCACCAGATATACATAGCAATCGACTACTTTGGGTATGTCTTCGCCGTCGGGATTCATTTATTGCTCCACTTGCATCAAGAAATTTGCAAGGCTTGTCTAAACGGATGGCACAAAGGGGCCGATTTCCTCGGGCCGAATACAAGGTGACATAGGGCCAAGACATGCTAGCGATTTATCAAATTTAATCACTGGGCCGGTCTCCAGCGATTCATTTTTCTGAACATTTCTACACCAATGCCTGAGTCCATCGACATCCGCATACCAGAATCTCCTCGTTCTGATTTGGCTGGCTCGCCGCCGGCGTTGAATCCAATCACTCTCGCCCTCCTGGATGATTTCTTATCGAACAAGGCTGACGAGGAACGAAGATTTCAGCAGCTTATGGCCGGTAGGGAAGCAGGACAAATCGCCGGCCTTCAAACGAATGGAAATGCGGGTGCAGGTCAGGAAAATATGATGAGCGTAGACGAGTATCGTCTCGCATTTGGTGAGGATTGGCAACTCAGCCAATTCTGGTGAGTTCATCTCATTTCGCGGAGGACAAACCAACGGCCGTGGCCAAGGACTTTGCACGGGCAAGCATTATATTGCCCCATCTCTAGTGATCTCGCTCTAACCCTTCTATGTCTTTATAGGTATAGCACGTCGTTCGCCAACCGCCTTGCAGATTTGGTCGATCAACTAGAATCCTCTCCCGACGCATCAATTGCATTCGTCTGCGCACCTACTGCGTTTGTTGCCTTCCAGCATCTCCACCCTCGTCCCAAGGCACGTCTATTGGAGGTTGATCAGCGATTTGCGGTGCTGGCACCAACTCAATACGTTCCATACGATCTCAACGAGCCGGATAACTTCCCAGTGGAGCTGAAGAAATCTTTTGATCTTGTTATCGTTGATCCACCTTTTCTCAACGAGGTTCGTTCTTAATTATGATTGTCCAAAATTCATGGGCCCGTGAACATTCCTACTTTCAGGTGACCAATGCAAAAGTGATTCAAACTCTTCGGCAAATTTTGAAGCCAACCGCGAAGCTAATACTAGTCACTTCAACCTCGGTTGAGGAAGTGATTATGAGACTATATAACACGCCGCCACTAGGGCCGATGAGGAGGACAGCGCTTGAAGTGGAACATGGACAATTAGCGAACGATTTCGCGTGCTGGGGCTCATGGGATGGTGCAGAATCCTTTGGGATGCAGTAACGCCAAATGCAGGATGTCCAGTCCGCTCTTCAGCTCGTTCGACTGCTCTAACGCTCCCCAAGGACCAAACTTCCGGGCCCCTCTTTACGAGGGGCTACTATTGTTTTCTAAAAGTGAATCCTAACATTCGATGACGAGGAGGGCAGAGGCGTGTTTTGGACAGCATAAGACCATCCATTCCTGGTGACCTATTGTACATCACTTTAGAATATGTGTCATCAAGACCCTTTGTTATCCAACAATATGTGTCCCAAACTCAGGCACGCTCGTTTCACCTTTCTCTCTGCTGCTACCTTCTCCACCAATTCTCTAGTGATGACAATCGTTTCGTTCTCCCCGCCTTGGGTAAACCGTCGCATCAGCAAGCCACACTCGTTCAGCGCAAAGGCTGCGTCCTCAACGCGAAGATTTGTTGCTCGCGCGATGTCGGCTAACGTGCATTGCACGCTGACATGGATCTCAGCTGAGCCATCTTCACGTTGAATGGTTTCGAAGACACGGTGTATCGAGAACATGGGATCTATACAGGCGATATTTATTGGGCTACTAGTATTCCGGAGGCATACAGTAGACAAACTTACCGTCAAAAGTGCTTAGTGGTGTTGCGTTGAGTACAGGATCGATGGTTTCTCCGTCCCACCCCTTCGCCCGCTTTCTTCGCTTCGGAGGATTTTCTTCTACGTCTCCTGGTGGATTCTTTGTCAGGTCTGGAAGGTTTCCTATTGTTCGCACCCGCGGGTATTCTGGAGGAAGAGCTGAGAGGACACGACTGGATGGTGAAGGATCATCAGTAATCTTATGTTTGTAGGAGAGTCGTAGGTTGCAGTACCGGAAGAAACGGATGATATGCGACACCCAGAACGCGAGATAGCTTCGTAGACCGAGGTCCGATAATGGTCTCTCCGGAGTACCGACTTTGCCTGCTCGTCGTGACAATTCGTAGCCTAGCATCATAGTTTCAGCAGAGTAGGAGCGAGTGCGTAGTAAGGGGACTACATACTGAATTCAATCATTAGAGAGCCGTAGCCTTGTCGTTGGTATGGAGGTAGAGTCATTATACAAGCAAGGTTGTAGTCATCATAGGATATTTTTTCCTGCAAGAGAGTCATGGGTGAACGTGACTGGGAGAGCTCTCAAGGCTCACTTTAGAGAAGAAACCAAGCATATAATCAGCGGTAGGTGTAGCATCTGTCAAGATGTAGAAGTAGACTGGAAGATATTAACATGCTGTAATGATGATCATGAAGTGATACTCACAATTATCACAATCAAAAAATAATGTCTTTACGTCAATAAATAGCTTCCCAAACAACGCCAGGTTCTGACAATACAGCTGTTTCTTGGGTTAATATATGGTACCAAGATTGGCGGCCGAGGGGACATACTTTCTGTTGCGCGCCATCCACTTCCCATATCGTATGTGCGCCTCGTTGATACACTTTACAGCCTGGTGGGTGCCTACGCTCACACGTTCTCTATGGCTACCGTTAGACCTAACCTTGAGAGTCACTAGGGTGTGAGATAGGGTATAACCCACCTTGTGTAGCTCCCAAGACGCAGGATCAGCCATGTACTTGAAGCACATGTCGCAAACATAGAGATCTGCTCTATGCCCATCGCTATTATAGCGGTGTAGTCCGCCAGCGAGAATGTCGACAGTTCTCCCATGGGAACGGGCGGTAGTGCGTGCAACTCCAGGAATCTTTGGTCCTTGTGTAATCGACGGTTGCGACAACTCTTCTTCGTCGGTAAGTGGGTATGGGGAGAAGTACCTGAATGCTTGTATGAATACCAATGAAGCCATTGGAGGGCAGGAACAAACGCACCAGGTTTTTATCTGCCAATCTCCAAAATGCACCGTCTCGAAGTTGCGCTGCGCAGTAATTTGTTTGTGTTGTTGTAGATCAATGTCTTCCTCGGTGATAGGTGGATCTTCTTGCACTGGTTGGGTATCATCACTCTGCGAGCCAAGTCTACTAGATGTAGGAGTGTATCGTTTCCGTTTCCTTGAGGTGCCTTCAGATCTCTCTGGGACATCATCTGGGAGTCTGCAGTCTGCCTCGTCTACCCATTCGTCAAGTCTCTTGTCCTGGTTGATATAGTGAACATAAACCTGGCCGTTGTTTCTTTCAAGGACATGTGCATGCTCTATACGAACATTTTTCATCACAGAATGTTGTAACTCGGAGAGTGCATTTGTCTTACTTTGTGTGCCATCCTTGTTGACAATATACACGCGTGTATCACGGCTTGGCTGGGCTACATTGACAGTAGGCATTGCGAGAAAGGATCAACAGTTGGGAGACGGATGGAACGCGTCTAGCGTAAGGAGGATTATGTAAGACAGACGGATCACACTTAAATTGACTGACTGAATGTATTATAATCATCCAGTACCGACCAACAAAACCAAAGCAATTCAACTACGGTATCTACCAACAAAAGACAAGCATGTATTCACAGGCATGGTGAACAGGGGAAAGGGAAGGGTCCAACTAGCGAACTCTCAATAGTCGAATGTGTTATTCTACAGGGATGTGTATAAAAAAAGGTAGATGTAGTGCATGTGACAATGCAGAAAACAAGAGAAAGTAGTTCACCAAATGTTTCAGTCCCAGGATGGATTCGCCTGGTATGAGTGGCTCTTCCCGTTTTGTGAGGGACTGGAGGACGACCAGTGAGGTGATGCTGGACTGTATGCCGGCGAGGTAGGCGCTGCAAGGATGGGGTCAGGTTCGAGCTGAAATAGTTGATCTTAATGTACTTACAATATGCGGGCGCTGAGGGAAACACCAACGTTAATATGAATGTTAGAAGATATGGGAGGAGGGCACTCACACGCAGGAGAATAGGCAGGTGAGGTAGGGGCTATCAAAGATGTGAGTGGACTTGCTTGAAGGTGTAAGGATCATGCTCACAATATTTGGGTGAGGAAGGTGAGGCCATGGGAGAACCAGGCGAGTACTTCGGCGAGGAAGGACTCATACGAGGAGAGGCTAGGTTTGTTGTTAGTAATTATGTAACAGACTTGATAGGTAGAGAACCCTTACTGGGAGAATCTGGAGAATAGGAGACGTCAGTATATATTTCTCTACGAGAGCTAAAGAATAACTTACATCTCGGCGAAGCAGGACTGAAAGATGGACTAGTAGGCGAGTAGCGTGGCGATGTAGGGCTGAACGAAGGTGACTGTGGACTGTAGCGCGGTGAGGTAGGCGAGAATGAAGGGGATGTCGGGGAATAGCGCGGGCTGGTTGGTGAGTATGCCGGAGAGGTGAGGTTGAGAGCAGGTGAGGTTGGAGAGTATGTGGGCGATGTGGGTCCTCTGCTTCGGTCGTAGAAGGGTGAGGTCGCATAAGGAGATGTCCCGAAGGGTGATGTAGCACCTCCATACGGCGATTGTGGAACGAAGCTGGGCGAGGTTGGTGAGTATGCGTTCGGGGAACTGGGGCTATATCCAGGTCCAGCGGGCGACATTCCACCGGCGCCAAGCGGACTCTGGCCAAAGCCGAGATATTGGAAGCTGGCCGCATCCTCGCCTCCGTTCGAAGCAAGGGGGGTGAACGAGGCTGATTCACCCTTGAACATGCCATCATGCCACATAGGAGAATTGGTATCATAAGGCGTCATTGCCACCTGCCCTGGTGTCATGCCATCATCAAGTTGGGCAGCAAGCATCGATTGCACAGGCAAGCTGTGATCAACGATGGCGTCCTTGAGCATGTCGATATCCAACGCAACCTCGAACGCTCCTGTACCCATAGGGGCCATCTGGCCGAACATGACGTTCTCCGCAATACCATGACAATCGTCCTTCTCGCCAACAGCTGCAGCCTCCATCAAGATTTCAACAGTCTCTTCGAACGAGCATCTCATCAACGCTCCAGTATCGGCACGATTGATTCCGTGACGGGTGATGGCCATGAGTGTGCCACGATGTGTCATCAGGTCGCAAAGAAGGGCCAGATGGCGGTAGTTGACATAAGAACCATCGAACTCGATGACACCACGCAGTTCCTTCATGATGGCCGCACGCGCTGCCTCGATACCGAGCACGTTAAATATCTCGACGCAACTATTCGAGTACGTCCGAGTGAAGTCAACGCCATCGATGCACATCACAGTCTTTAGGTTAACACCGTCCGTCTCCAGCACCCACTCTGTCTCCTTTCCAGTCAAGATACTGCCATCCGACGACACGACGACTTTGTCCGCTTCAGTCAAGAATACTCTGTGAATGCCCTTCACACCACGCAGGCTGACAGAGCTGAGCATGGTGTTTTCCAACTGCCTCAAAAAGATATCTTCCTCAACGGTACCGTAACTCTCGTCGTCTTTACTTGGGCTGCCAACCACACGGCAACGAATGATGAGTTTCTCAGAGTTGTCTTCCGACCAGATGACGAAGAGATCCGTCTTGAAACTCTCCGCGATGCGACTCGCCACGTAGTGCATAGTGAGCTTTCTATCAATCATTTTAGCACGATCCAGTTCCAGACGGAGTAGCCAGGGCGACTGTAGGTGGAGGTTCGCCTCGATTTCCTCATCAGGAATAGCAAAGAAAGATTCGACGAAGACGGCATCCTCCTCGATGATAGTGGCGCTTGGATCGGGATCGTACCAGATTTCAACGGCAGCAGTGACAGTGCGCAGGGATGTATATGCCAGCTCCTGCTGAACATTCTTCGCGAGGGCGGCGGAACGCGAGATTTCAGGTTCAAGGTAGACAGTGAGGGAAGGGGTTTTGATGTTGGTGGCAACGTTGATGATTTCCTTCAGACGCGGCACACCAAGTGTGACGTTCTTACTCGAGACACCAGCGTAGTGGAAAGTGTTCAACGTCATCTGGGTAGCTGGCTCACCGATAGACTGTGCAGCAAGAGTACCACACATCTCTCCGGGATGAGCAATAGACTGGTTGAACTTCGATTCGACTTCACCAAGGACCCAATCGAATGCTTCGCGTGTCAAGTGGAATTTTTCCAGAACGCGACGGGTGGCGAACGTTGCCCGGAGGTGCATCTTGAACATCAACGTAGCATTTTCCTGAGCCTCATAGCTCAAAGGATCATCACCACGGACGACAATAAGGCGTTTGCCAAGTTCCCGAACAGCGTCGACAATGTATGCAGGTTCGAGGTCACTCGGTTTACGTCGGTCGATATGGAAGATCTGTGACGCGTTCTGGACAATGCGGAGGAGGTTGACGGGGAGATAATGGGGCTGCGTAGTGGGCGTGCGAGGGAAGATGAAGGTACGGAGAGTCTTTCGGTCCTGGACAAGTTGCTCGTATTCTTCGTCAAGCTTGGACTGAAGTTCGAGCGAGCTGTCGTCGATGCCGACTTGAAGAACACCAGGCAAGAATCCGCCAGCGGGATCGGTGACATCGACACGATAGTTGTGTTCGAACTCTTTGTCGTTCAGGCCAAAGGTCTCGATAGTCTGCTTTTCTATGAAGGCACCATCCATACCATCTTCACCATAGATGAACTGGATAAGATCTCCGAGCGAGTTGCGGACAGTGCCATCGTAGCAAACCATGACGTCTTCCAGTGCCTTGACGAGACGACGCTGGATATAACCCGTCTCGGCAGTCTTGACAGCAGTATCAATAAGACCTTCACGACCAGCCATAGCGTGGAAGAAGAACTCCTGCGGGGTCAACCCGCGCAGGTACGAGTTCTCGACAAATCCTCTCGATTCGGGACTGAAGTCGTCCTTCGTGAAGTGAGGTAAGGTACGATGACGGAAACCAAACGGAATGCGACGACCTTCCACAGACTGTTGTCCAACACAGACAGACATCTGCGAAATATTGATGAAAGAACCCTTGGAACCAGCAACCACCATCTGCTTGACGTTGTTGTCCTCCTTCAAGTGTTTCTGCGCATATTGACCAGATTGGTCACGGGCCAAGTTGAGCTGACGCTCAACCATGCTCTCGAAGGATTCACGGATGGTCATACCGGGCTTGGGTTTTAGACGGTCATGCGTGGCATCGTCGATGATCTTCGCGACCTCGGCTTTGCGATCGGCAATGGTTTGAGTGATGTATGACATGGTCTTGGCATCGGCGATGGTGTCACCAATACCGATACTAAAGCCGTTATGGAATAGCCAATAGTTGACGACGCGCTGAAGACCGGTGAACAGTTGCCTTGTGACTTCTGGGCCCTTTTCGCGAAAGACGACGTGAACGAGACCACCTTGTGAGGCACCGACAGTCTTCTTCTCCACGATACCGAATATCAGTTCTCCATTCTCGATAAGAATGCCGTCATCGAAAACGGGATTTGACGATTTGGGGTCGGGGGAGCGATGGATGTTGATACCACGGGGGATGGTCATGCTAAGGAGCTGTTTACCGGTCCATAGTGGCTTCGGCTTGAGAATAGCAGGGGTGGGGATGGTACCGTCCCAGTCGGGAACCCAAAGAAGGATATTCTGGACTTGATTCCAATCGAGGAAGGTGTCACGGAGTGTGAATTTGCGGATGCCGCAGAGTGTATCCTGTACAATCCCCATCACGGGCTTGTTGGCTTGAGGTGAGATGATCTAGAACACGGCATAAGAATCCCTTCTAGTCAAATAACAACACGGCCACCAACCTGTCGAGGAACCCATGCAATTTGTGCCAGCTCAGCTCTCGTCTCCTCGCTTTGCGGGACGCTGTGACATGAAGTGAGCATAGGTCAGCACCGCATGAGGATGGCGCACGTACTGCATGTTCATCTCATCACCATCAAAATCAGCGTTGTAAGGGGGTGTACTGGCATTATATGAGGAATGTCGTAAGATGTCATCACCATGATATACTTACACGGAAAGATTCAATCGGAAAGCTGGTTGAACAAGTCAGGGGGTGTTAATAGCATTGTAGATGGAAGCATCACGTACTCGAGTAAGGCATCAGCCGAACGCGATGGCTCATCATACTCATTTTATGCAAACTAGGTTGCCGATTAAAGAGCACATAACTAGATTACACGTTTAACATCAATTGAAGTGTAAACGCGAAGAGGAGTACTCACTCTCCATCTTTGAGATGACGCTCCACGATCCAACCATACTGTAGAAATGCATCGGCACGTTTGTTGTATCTCAAATCTATCCGCTCTCCGGTATCGCGAACGACATATCTGGCACCGGGATAGGTAGTCGGACCGTTCCGCACAAGCTCCTGAAGATATGATATGTTGTAGGGTGTCACACGCTCGGGGAAGGTCAGGTTCATGGCAATGCTTCTCGGAACACCGACTTCGTCCAATTCGAGATTAGGATCACCAGTGATGACAGTACGAGCCGAGAAATCGACACGCTTGCCCATGAGGTTGCCACGCAGACGGCCTTCCTTGCCTTTCAGTCGTGCCCGAATAGCTTTCACAGGCCTGCCGGATTTCTGAAGGGCCTGAGGAATACCTGCAATGTCATTGTCCATATATGTTGCAACATGGAACTATGAATTGGTTAGTTAAGATGATACACGACAGACTCAGAAGCAAGTTATTACCTGTAGGAGTTGCTCAAATTCGGAGATGACGTGAGCAGGAGCTCCTTCTTGCTCGCAACGACGGACGTTCGCCGAAGCTTTGATGATGTCACCAAGCTTGTATGTCAAGT
Source organism: Podaxis sp. C-F-92630 (assembly GCA_018524945.1). NCBI lineage: Eukaryota > Fungi > Basidiomycota > Agaricomycetes > Agaricales > Agaricaceae > Podaxis > Podaxis sp. C-F-92630. Next base: position 74,424 of record JAEUWS010000869.1, read on the forward strand.
CATCCTCACTACGCATAGCACCACCATCAACAGCAATACTGGGGCGGACTGGAGGAGGGGGCACGGGCATAACAGTAAGGATCATCCATTCAGGTCTTGCGTACTCATCGGAAAGCCCCAAAAGGTGAAGATCGGAGTCTGACATCTTTTTGAAAACAGTATAGACCTCTGAAGGGGTGATAAGACGCTTGTCAGGCTGCATGGACTTTACCTCCTATTAGACCAAAAGGGTTAGTTTCTGGAATGGAAAGGCTTTAAAAAAGAACCAACGTCATCGTCATCCTTCGTTTTCTTGTACTGAACGAAGAGCTTTAAACCTTCTTTCCTGATCTGTGGCTGGATGTGACCGCATCCACCATGACCCTTTTTGGGCTCATCGTTGTCCGGGTCGACACCTTCATCCTTGACCTCATCAGGCTCACAAACAGTCTTGGTTTTGCAATGGGACCAAACGACGGCCATGCGAGCTTTTGGGTCGCGAACGTGGCGAATTTTGTCCGCGAAATTGGGATCCGACTTAATACAACAATAAGAAATGTGGAGTAGGTGATGTGATCGTCGAGTTGATGTGTAGTATCAACAGCAAAATATGTGGATCAAATGGTCAGCATCGGTGTCTACGCGAAGAAAGCTGTCCAACGTGTGGACAAATCGCAGAGCAACAGGGGGCCACAACTAACGAGCGGCCAAAGGCGCACATCTCCCACTGCGTCACAGCGGAGAAGGGCCAGCCTTTCCAACAAGATGCATGATGTTTTTTTCCGCACTCCTCGTTCAGCCCCCCATTTCACCCGCAACCTCGTGTCCAACCAAGCACCGTGCGGATGTGATGGGAAAGACGCGGCGATCAAGCGACCGAAAACGCGCGCCAAGACTCCCCCGCAACGGGTGGAAGAACGCCCTCGAATTGTCAAGGGACTCAGCGTGGTGCGAGCTTGGGGTTCTCCATGGTGAGTGGAGAGAGCCCCCAGAAAATTGGGATGGTGGGGTGCGAAACGAGTAGAGGAAAGATTCGACTCACGATGTCGGCTTTCAACTTTCCGCAATTTACACAAATGCACTCCAGGATCTTCTTCACTTTCACGATAAAACCTAAACGGGCGGCGATAGTCAAAGGACGCGCAGGACACGATGTGAAGAAGACATACCAGGATGAAACACAGGCCGCGCCAACTCTATATGACCAAAATGACCCGGGCATTCAGACATCCCCTCACCACACGTCTGACACTTAAAATTCCGGTCTATCGTTCCCATTCGAGGATCCATCAGGCCACCTATCTTTGGTTTGTGGGTTGCCTCGTCCATAACTTCAGGATGCTCGATTTTAGCGACGGAGATGGCTTTCTGAAGACGTGAAAAAAGAATTTGTCAGCACATATGTGAAAGACGGAGATGGGAACCACGCACAATCTCTTCCGGTGAGAGAATGCCAAACTGAACTTCCTTCACTTTGCGTATGGGGGCGGCAGAATATGCGAATTGATGACCGAGCATTGTGGACTAACGACTGAGCAGACAGCAAGATGGGGGTAGGTGTGGAATCAGAAAGAGGGTCAAGAAAGAAAAACTAGGGCGTGAAATGTCCAAAGAGTTAATTAACGTGTAACGGAGAGCGTTTATATGATCCGGTGAGGTTTTGGGGTGGAATGGGTACCGCTGAGCGCGTTGAAGGCCAAGAATCGTAGCTTTTGTAAAAGCAACGAAGGGTGAGAGAAAACTCGAATTTGCTGGTTCTGCTGGGCCCAAGCGACGCAAATAGGCGAATGGACCGGAACTGCAGACGAGGAGAGGGTGAGAGAACAGTTGGGAGGCCAACTGAAGGTCGATGCAGAAAGTGCGTGGTGGTTGAGGACAACCAACGATGGCGGCTCGCTCTTTTCGACTCCGCTACAAGGCGGTCCCGGCACACAGGCCCACTCACACGTCACACAACTTTGTCAGCACGTCACACTCATCCATCCGCTTCAAATCAATCCCTAAATCCCAAAAAATGAATAGCCGACTGGCTAATGTCGCCTGTTTACAAGTCTGCACCATGTTTTAAAGTGCTGGGATTTCCTCACACATATCCTTGTCGTTCTCCGAGGTTATCAAGAGTCCTGTCGAATTTCCCACGTTGCTGTTTGTCCTTATTGTTCTCCTTCCCCGAGCCCCGGCGCTTGTATTGCTGCACAGGTTCTCCGCTAACCTGACTCGTTCTTGACTCATGTCACTGATCATTGAGCAGGAGCAGCCCTTGTCGCCAACTGTTAGAACTCTATCTCTTCAGCTTTTTGTGGCAGAGAATTCCGCCAGACGCAGACATCTCCTGGTAGAACTCCGACTGATGGCCGCTCATACTTTTATACTTATGTATCTTGCTTAGTATGTATACATAATTGCATTGGTTCAAGTGGCCTTGGGATAGGTGCCCAGTCTACACTCTCACATAGTACTCATACATCTCTTGTCTCTTCTTACTCCTGCTATGCTCTCCCAATTTTACACGATCAAAACCATGGATCCCGAGTCGTATTTCCTGCGGTGGTGTTGCTTAGTCAGCTGATTATGCATTCCTATCTGCGCAGCGTCAGTTCCTCAACTGCCCTCATAAGCCTCACAACAGTCACCAGTCTTGTCTGCTACCCTACCCCGCTATATTACAACCTTTTTGAACGCTCGAAATCATGTCTGGGCTGGGCGCATGGCTTTGGGGTACTTCCCAACTAGATGATGCTATTGGTCAGTGACGCAACACCACCAGCTGTGAATCCTCATATTAACCCCGCGCCTCAGACAAAGCCACTTCCGAACTTCTACCTGCAGGCTCAGAGGATATCGCTATGAACCTTGAAATATGCGACCAGATACGCTCCAAGTCAGTTTCGGCCAAAGAAGCAATGCGCGCTTTGAAACGGCGGTTAAACCATAAGAACCCAAATGTTCAGCTGTTGGCCCTCGGAGTATGTTCCTCCACTCCAGGTAGAAGAAATACTAAGTTGCTCTATAGCTTACAGATACCTGTGTCAAGAATGGCGGTGATCACTTTCTTGTCGAGGTTGCATCACGGGAGTTTATGGACAATCTCGTATCCATACTCAAAATCCCCGGCCTAAATCACGATGTCAAGAATACTATCCTTCGTCTAATTCAAAACTGGAGCGTTGCGTTCGAAGGAAGATACGCGTTAGGATATGTTGGCCAGGTTTACAAGACGCTGCAAGGGGAAGGTGAGCGAACTCGGTTCCTCATATATGCCACCTGCTCATACAATATCACAGGATACAAATTCCCTCCCAAGGACCTAGCTGTTGCTAACTCTGCTATGGTTGATACACAAACCGCTCCTGAGTGGATAGACTCGGATGTTTGCCTACGGTGTCGAACGGCATTCACCTTCACAAACCGGAAACATCACTGTCGAAACTGCGGTCAAGTCTTTGATCAACAGTGCTCTTCCAAATCACTACCTTTGCCCCATTTCGGGATTACACAAGAAGTTCGTGTCTGCGATGGTTGTTATACAAAGTTGACTCGCAAGGCGGATAAGACGTGAGTCCACCCCTGTCTGGTTTCCATTGACATCAGTCGCTTATCGTTCTTGTAGGGACAAACGACACCGCTCCGCCCAAAGCGCTCCCAATGCCTCACGATACAGGAGCCCTCAAGAACTGGCGGATGCGGAGCTTCAACGTGCTATCGAACTCTCGTTGCAGGAGAGTAACAAAGCGCGAGGATACGCTCCCTCCTATTCCACTTGGCAACCGTCGGAGCCACCCATTGTCGACAGCAGAACATACTCTGATAGGAAGACTGCTGTTGACGATGATGATGACCCAGAGCTAAAGGCGGCCATTGAAGCAAGTTTGCGCGAAGCGAATGCACCTCGACCCAGCGCTCCTGTCGTATCGGATACACCCAAGATCGAGCAACATTCATACTCGTATCAGCCTCAATATGTACAATCACATACGCCGACACCGACTCAACCCCCTCTGCCCAAGCTCCCAAGCTATGATCTGGACCCCTTGGAGACCGACGCCATTTTGACTTTTAATCAAACTGTGGAACAAGTGCAGGCAAATGGGGGGCGCGATTTGTCACGATATCCTGCGGTTACGGAGCTGTACGAGAAGGCGAATAGTCTAAGACCGAAATTGGCGTTGAGCGTTGATGATGCTGGCAGGAAAGAACGTGCGTAATCATGAAACACGTTATTGGTTATTCTGCTGATATCCCTTCCCTCTCTAGAAATGCTCTCCGAGATGCATGACAAGCTTTCAGAAGCTGTCAAATTATATGACCAGATCTTGACAGAACAAGTCATGCATCCGCGCTGGAGAACTAATCAGCTACAGCAACAACAACATCCGAGTACACCTTCGAACGCTGGTTACAATCAGTGGGCACCATCTAAAACGCCTGTACCACAGGTATCCGGCCCACCACAAACGCCTTCCGTTCAATACGCTCCCCAACCCACACAGTTACAACAAGAGTACCGGCAGCCCCAAACCCAGCCGCAGTGGGCGTATGCAGGACAGACACAACCTGCCCAACCTGCCCAACAGTATTTACCATCGCAAACACCCGTACCAGCGCCGCAGCAAGTAGCTCCTTCACCACCGATGCAACAAACCACACAACCAACACAACAGTTCGCTTCGGTACCTCCACCCGTGCAGGCTACTGTATATGCACCACCCCTAATAGCTACGACGGCCTCGGTACCTGCAGCATCCAGTCCACCTGCTCAACAACCTCCGCAAACCCCTCAACTCACGTACAACCAAACTGTTCCATCCGCACCTCCGCCAGTATCATACAGCGCAACTCCACAGCCTCAGCAACAGCAAAACCAAGGCGCGCACCTTGGGAGGAGCAATACGATTGCTCATCCCGGGTTTCACCAACAGCAACAATTCCAGCAGCCACAGCAACAGCAACACATGACCAATCAACCACCGAACAGTCTACCACAGTTCCCGCTTGTGCCGACCACGGCACCGATGCCAATGTATGATCCATCAATGCATAATGGGGTCGCGCGGAGTGAGGAGAGGAAGGAAGCGTTGTTGATTGATCTGTGAGTTTGAGCGAGGAAGGAAGACGACGCTGTTTTGGGTTATTTTCTTGGGAATGATTGTATACGATTCTAGTTGTTCGCGTTTGGAGTTTGTGCGTGTACATATATTATTCATTTTTGTTTAAGGAGTCCATTGCGAGTTCTCTGGGCACAAACCTGTCGAGTAAAGGATTCAATATTCAGGTGCAAAGAAATTCCCATAGGTTGATGTGAGGCTGAAATTAACATTCAGGTTAGAGCTTCCACGATGGAAAGAAGGGAAGCGGGATCGCATGACAACTGGATTCTCCGTGTACCTCGTGTACCACATGAGGACCCCGGAATATCCCTTATATCCTGGAATCAGAATTTCGCGCGGCTTGTCCGTTTCAGACCTCCTGATACACTCATTTTTGTCCGGTTTTTTTCCGGCATCGAGGTCATTTTGGAAAAATTTGTCCGGATTCTGATTCCGGCCACCCAAAAATATTTTTAAAAAATCACGAAAAATCCAATTTCTCCCCCCGGAAGCCACAGAATGCGACAGCGAAGGCATAGCCCCACATAGGTTATGCGGACTAGCTTGACTACTGTATATCTACTTCATGAGTTCTTTTCAATGAATCACTGACAGCCAACCGAATTCGCCCAACATGTGAAACGAGAGCTTTGAACACCGCGAAGCCCTTCTCGTTGATCGAGAATCCAAGTCTGTTTATTTCGTTTGGTGGCGACGAAAGAATCGTGAGGAAATAATGGCAGAGGTGTAACAGGCCAAACTGCACAGCACCAAGTACTGCCGTGGCTCCCGTTGTCACCGTGAACTGCCATCCAAGGTGATATTCAAAGACCTGGAAGGCGATTTTGGAGAGAGACGAGATGTTTGCAATGCTCTCTATGACCAGCCCGTGCCGTGCGTTCTTTCCAGTTAGCTTTGAGTACGCGAAGAGCACTGTCAGGCGAGGGATATGAGAGATGGCAAAATGTGGCAAAACGATTGAGTGTTTTCCGATCGTATCGTGTCTCACTGATCTCAATTCAGCATTGCCTTTGATTTCTATCCGTTTTGATTCCAGGATATATAGGGATATTCCAGGGTCCCTACCACATAGCTTCTTGTCTTGGGAATGCAAGGTGGGCGCCGCTGTCAAATTGCATCATTCCCTCCTATCCTTGTCTCCCTTTTCTCCGACACTACAAACACCACACTACTCTGCTACGCCACATCCCCGGACCTGCTTGATGCAACACGGACCACCTCTTGGTTGCTGGACCTTGTTTCATGGACCTCAATGGAGAGGAATGACCGATCTTGTTGCAACCACTTTGGAGACTATCCGTTGGACGTTCCATGTGCGCAGATCATATGATAAGATGCTGCTTTGTTATGGAAAGCAAACACGTCGTCTGCATCTATGGCCGATGGTGACCGTCCGAGGTAAGAGTGTCGTAATAAAATCCCAGCCCAGATCACCACGTCTGTTGCATCACGCCATGCCAACCCATGCTACTTGGCTTCCCAGTCGTCGCCCTTGGCAAAGTGCTGCATATGAACGCCACCGACCAAAGCCCACTTAAAAGGGTTCCTACCGAATTCCCGTTATGCTCTATCGCTGGTACATCCCCTTTGTGATCCAGACAGAAGTTATCGTCCCACTTTACCCACGCTCTATGAGGCGTTCCATGTGCTAAACCAGTCTTGGATGTTCGCCATTTCCTAAACCCCTTGTATTCGGACTTGGAGCAATCAATGGAACCAATGTCGAAGGACTATAAATTGCCTCCTGTTTTTTAAGGCCGAACATCAAGTACTTAACGCGCACCCGACTTCTTCCTTTCCCCCGGAAATGAAGCTTGCTCATTTGTCTCTTCTTGCTTCGGTGGGCGTCGCCATCGCTGGTGGTAACGGACATGGTGGACATGGAGAACCTGGAGGCAAACCCCTCGTCACTTCCAAGTCCTACCAGGCCACCATTTCCGGGAAAAACCTGATGAAACATGCCAGGAACCTCTTGCATTTCTCCAAAATCGAAGGCGCCAACACTCGCGCCTTCGGCACCATCGGCCACAACGCGACTGTCCAGTATATCAAGTCCAGCCTTGACAAGACTGGGTACTATGATACACAACTGCAGACGTTTCAGTACTTCTACTCTGACGGAACGGCAACTTTCTCTGCCGCGGGTACCGAGTATGACGCTGCTTGGTTCACGTATGGTCCTGGCGGAGATGCGAATGCTCCCTTGGTTATCGTGGACAACCTCGGGTGTAGTCTGGTGTGTGTGCCCCAGTCTCGTAATCTCTTCAAGAACTCATTGTTTTCATTAGAGTGACTACCCTGCTTCCGCTGCCGGCAATATTGCCTTGATCATTCGTGGTGGATGCTCCTTCTCCGACAAGGTTGCCCTCTCTGGTGCTGCTGGTGCCGTCGGCGCTATCATCTACAACAATCAGGATGGCTCTATCGACGGAGGCACGCTTGGCAACCCCACCAATCATTTGGGACCATATGTCCCCGCCGGCTCTATTTCTGGCGTGGATGGAAAAGCGCTTACTGCTGCTATCCAGGCTGGTGAGGAGGTTGTTGGGAATCTCCACGTCGATGCTACCCTCGAAGATCGCTGGACGAGCAACGTCATTGCTACCACCAAGTCCGGAGACAAGAACAATGTTATTGTCGCCGGGGGTCACACCGACTCTGTACCCGCTGGTCCTGTATGTTTCCTTTTCTTGCCTTTCTATACACCTCACTGACGAACGGGACAGGGAATAAACGATAACGGTTCAGGCTCCATGTCAGTTCTTGAGCTTGCCCTCCAACTTCCCCATTTCAGCATCAAGAACGCCGTCCGCTTCGCTTTCTGGACTGCCGAGGAGTTCGGCCTCGTCGGCGCTGAACACTATGTTGCCAACCTCCCTGAAGAGGAACGTGCGAAGACCGCACTCTACCTCAATTTCGACATGGTTGCCTCGCCTAACTTTGGTTACTTCATCTACGATGGTGACGGTAGTGCTTTCAACCTCACTGGACCACCGGGCAGTGACCACATCGAGAAGACCTTCGAGGACTTCTTTGCATCTGCCGGGCTCAAGAGTGCGCCGACTGAATTCAATGGCCGCAGTGATTACGGCCCTTTCTTGGATGTCGGTATTCCTGCGGGCGGCCTTTTCACTGGCGCAGAGGGTATTAAGACTGCCGAGGAAGCCACTTGGTGCGTTGTCTTTCCTATAACCCTCGGCGCTATATCACTAATGATTACTGATAGGTGGGGTGGGGAAGCCGGTGTTGCTTATGACTCTTGCTATCATCGTGCTTGTGACAACATTGACAACCTCAACCTTCCGGCTTGGGTCCACAATACCAAAGCCGTTGCTCATGCCATTGCTACGTATGCTACCTCTTTGGATGGCATTCCACGCCAAGTCAAGAGACTCCTCACTCCACGTGTTGTACTTCCTCATGACCACCGTCGTCATCGGGCTTGTGGCCACGAAGTTCTCACTGCTTAAAGTTCCGTAATATTTATATTCCATTATATATACCTTGCATTCCGAATCACCTAGTTTAGGAACGAGTTTTGCGGTTGAACGAGGCTTGTCATTTGTGGCAAGGTTTGTGCAAAACGCGTCGTGAATGTATGGCGAAGGGAGATCGTTTCGTTTCGTCAAACAACCCGACTCACTACACAAAGCTCTTGAAACCCGGTAAGGACTCCGGAGTGCGGGGACAAAAGCTGCTTCGTGAGCCGGAGCGTAGATATCTTCCTATTACCAATACGCTTAGTCTTTTTTTATTCATTCCTTTTTTTTTTTCCAAGTTTATTGCACTAGTAAACTAATACAAATGGGCGCGCGATAACAGTCCCAAGACCTTTTTTATTCATTCCGTGCATCGGCATGCATCGTCTGTTTTCGACGCAATTACGGTCCAATAGTCTAATGCTTGTTCAGCGAGCTATACCAGAGGGCTAAACAATATGACGCAGTCTGGTGCTGACTCGAGCAGTCGCAGAAGCGCTTGCTACTGATTCATGATTCGTCATGACGGTGGCATCACTCGAACTTCGAGGCGCCGGTTGCAATCCGTAGGTCCGCTTATTGGGACAGGCAAAAGTCAATGGTGTCATTGGTGTTTGTGTATTGCAACCCTCGACTCCGCATCTCCTCGCGGCTTTTGAGTCAAAGACGCAAACCCGAACGAGACGTTGAACCCATTGCTAAGACTACTCCCTCCAGGATGCTGTTTCCGGAGGTGCAGCTGCGTGTAAATCTTTGCACGAGTTATCATGACACGACCTGGTATGGAATGACCTGGTTCTTCACAGATTGTTAGCCGAGAGACCAATATCTATTATCCCTGTCTCTTCGGCTACTCCTGCTGGCTTATGAAGCCAGAAATGTCTTTGCATTAGGCAAATGCCGCCACACTGCTCTTCCTCTTCCTCAGCATCCGTCTCATAAACAGGATCCACTTGAAGATTGGATGACGTTTGCGGGTCAATAGGCGTGGCGGGTCTTCTTGCTGTTTTCCACTTGTGTACGGACTTGCTCAGCTTTGGGACCCTCTTTGATTGTTTGTTCCCCGTCGTTCAACCAACTCGGCGGCCTTTTATCCAAGTGGCTACCCACTGTGGAATGGAGTAGGATGCCTTTACAGCACGGTAATGACGCTGGACGAGTTACTCAGGCCTTACTTAAGGGCGCTCGCTGAAGTTAAATCCAGCATGCTCGACTCACTATCCAAACCTTTGTGGTGTCACGGGGGGCTCAAGCGCTCAAGGCCAAGGTGGTTGAACAATCAGGGGTAACGTTTTAAAAAGAACCTGAGAGGGATGTATAAGAGGATGCGTAGAATACAATACTGGATACCAGGATGACAGACGACTGGTAATCGTAGGAGTATCATTAGTCGTTTCGCAAAAGTAAGGAATAAGTAACAGGGAGAACCCCCACATATATACCGGGACGCCACATAGACGTTTCAAAGGGGGCACATACAACCACCAACAAGAAACGAATGATGAAGAGTTTTACCGCCCAATACCCATTTTCAAGCATGCTCCCACAACGTCAACCTCATTCCATCTCGAATCTACCTCAGGATTGATACCCTCCGCAGCTGCGTGCTTTCGCCGCTGTATGTGTGCTAGTGTGTTCCGGAAATGCCGAGTTATCATTTCAGGCGTTTGGACACCTTCGATGAGGCCAGGAGGGGCACGTTGGGATGGGTGTACATCAGGAGAAGAAATGTTGTCGATGCTGGAGGTGATTAATTCCACGAGACTGTTCACAAACTTGGGCGCAACCTACGAGGTGGTTAATCAGACCGAGTTTGTAGAGATGATAGAAATAACTTACCGCAGGAGCACCACGGTCGAGGTAGTAGAGGTATTGATCGAGGGTATCACAATATAGCTGGACGGTAACAATCTCTTCGATGGCCGAGTTGGCAATACGGAGGGATTTCTGTAAACATTCCAAAACACGTTTGCTATCTTGGTGGGGATACTACATTGAAGTCGATCATCAGTCAAGGCATATGAGAGAGAATGGATTCCACGGACAGCTTTGACAGTATCTTCAGACTCTTCAACCTTTGCTGGGGCTTTCTCTGGCTTCTCCTTCTGAGCGCTATCGGCCTCACCCTCCGCAGGTGAAGGTGTCTCTTGCCACCACAAATGACTCGCAAGACCAACGGCAGTAGCTTGGTGGCTCTTCTTCAAAAGTTTCGCACCGTGTAAAGCCGCTTTAGTGATTAATGTATCATAGTTGTCCACACCGAAGACCTTTGCGCCAGCCAGCGTGCCGATGATGAGTGTTATCGCTTGTAGCTGGGCGCGGGACTCTGAGATGCTGTCCTCGTAGACCGTAAAGGCCTGCACATAGAAATCATAAGTCAAGTCTTCGAAGCCGCATTCATCTGCAATCTGGGCAGCCAAAAGGAACAATCGCAAAGCGATCGAGGGTGCTTCCACTTGTGTTGCCAATATCGATGTGAGCTGTCGCACAAATTTAAGAATGGTGGCAACTTTGGTTTGCCAGTCACTTTCCTACGAAAGGGAATGCTTTTTAGCATCTAAAAATATCCGGGACAATAAGATGACTCACCATATGTTCCCGATTCTTATAGCGGCGACAAAGTTTGATGGAAGAAGTAATGAGGGCAGGAAATGTGAACCGCATTCGGTCACCGCCAGTCTCAAAGTGCCGTCGTGCGGATTGGAGAAGCTGAGCATGACCATGTCAGAGACAAAAAGACGGGAGCGATTCCATTCAAGAAACCTACTTCAAATTGCACGTCAAGGGACTCCGCGCGGAATAGATGCACCATGCGCGCCACCCATCCCTGTTCTTCTGCCATTTCCTCACGCTCAACAAAGTATGGACCCTGTCTCCGTATTTCTCTGACGTGGACTTGCTGACTGTTGGGTGCATTCGGATTGGCGGCTGAATCGGATTGGTCTTTGATAAGGACATGACAAAGCTCCAGCACGCCATCCACATCTTCTGGCGTCTCAATAATTGTTTCATTCTTGAGGACTGACGAAATTATCGAATGCGCTATTGAACGACGCGTGGAGAACAATTGTCGTGTCAGAAGTGGCACATAGTTGGGAATGGCGAGTAGAGTGAGGACGGATTGATAAGAATTGATAGGTGCCACAAGTAAGGCCGCAAGGTTTGCTGTTGTCTGTTGAGCATGTAGATCCGGGCTGAAGAGTCATCAGCTGGGGGGAATGCAGAAGTCAGCGATTAGACTCACCTTTGGGAGTACTCCCCAATCTTTTCAGCCGCAAAACCAAGGATTTGGTCCACATACTCCAGTCGATCTGGATAACAGCTGACAGACAGATTTGTTAAGGAGACAAGGAGAGCGGTCACGTCTTGAATTGACAGATCGGGTCGGGCCTTTTGCAGAATAAGAAAGCAAAATCTTCTCAGAGTTTCGATGTCCGTACCTTTATGAGCTCAACAACCTGTTTCCAAAACACTTCAAACAGTCGAACGTTTTCTGGGACACCTCTGAACTTGCGGACTGGAGTGCCTTCTTTTTCCTTGCCCTTTGACTCGGCACTGGGCGTACTAGGTGTTTCAGGTGCAAGGGATTTTTCAGGCTCAGCGGATGTTGACGACTCGACGGTTGGAGAAGTGGGCGAAGCCCATGCATTATGGGAATCTGATGAGAGCGACGTCGGGGATGACGCTTGGTAGCCACCATTCTGTCTTGCCCTGGATTTTTGAGCCTTCACCTTCTCCGCGAGGCGCTTAGCCGCTGCCTCTTCTTGCCGCTTGGTTTCCTCAGGATCCTCGTTTTCTGCCTCCCGAGCAGCGTATGCTGCGAGCCTATCAATCAACGCGATGACAATTTGCTTTATGTTGACTTTGGGGTGGAGTTGAGCAGTTGCGGAGAGGAAAGGCCCAAGGGAGTGGAGGTGAAACTCGTCAGTGAAAACCTTATTCAATGTAAGTGCTTGCTCGAAACTATTTAGAGCCACACGGATTACCTGGATGACAACCTCCATCAAATACTCCTGGGCGATCACGTCCTTGCAGTTGACGACTTGCTCAAGGATGCTGGGTAGGATGATCCTCTGATACAAGTCGAGATCCACGCCATCCAGCTGGCTTAGACGTACGAGGTTTGTACCGACGAGAATGCGAAGTTCGCGTCGCTCCATTTCGCGTTTCTCGCGGTCCCGGGAATGACCCTGATGTTGCAAACGGACCCAGAGCTTGTTCATCTCAATGAAATTGGTCAGAACAAATGAAATCGAGTCCTGTAAACATCCACCAGGACTAGAATAAATAGGTGTAAGAGTTATGCTCGGCATTGAAGTTCCTATGACATACCCTGGTTCAAGCGCAGTAGGTAGATGATCCCTTGTCTGCCCACTGAGATAGTGACGCAAAAAAAGACCTCTAACGGGATGCAAGACACCTCGCGACATTTCCATCATATCCTTCATAATTTCCTTGATAGGTGCATCTGGTATCGACATGTAGACGGAGCCGACGGTGATCATGAGATAGAGGCGAGGAACGATGCTGCTAGCGTATTGTACAAGTTCATACAAGTCGGCGAGATGATGTCGACCTTGGGTATGTGCATCATAGAGGTAATTGGACAAATGTCGAAGGGCATCGAATACAGCCATGTCTGAAAGTAGCTGTGTGAGTGCGGTCGCGGTATGCACTAGGGTCAACGCACATAATTCATAGTATTGCTTGGGAGACAACGATGATGTCCTGAGTTCTGCAAGCATAAGACTTGCGCTTTTGAGGGCGTCCATCAACTGATCCAGTTCCTGTCGGACAAATATGAACTGAAGCAGAAATATTGGATACAACAAAGCACATACGAGGTGTCGCTTCATCTGCAGGACCTGGATTTTTACAGTGTTGAGGGCTTCACTGAGAAGCTTGCCTTCTTCTGGTGCTTGTAACGCCATTCTGTTTGTTGGGTTGTCGTTGGTGATGAGGACTGTGTTCAGCGCCGCGGGCTGAACAACGGCGTCACTGCCATCTTACTGACAGCGGAGACGCACGTTGTTTGCTCTTGTATGGCTGCAGCCTCTCACACTCGATCAACCCAGCTTCCTTAACACCCATTCCTCTGGCCCTAGTCCTGGCAACCGTCGACGTATGTGTGCTTTCACCCAACCCAGGACACCACTGCGAAATATGAACTGTTAATTAATGGGCTTAAAGCGACCTCGGGTACTCACGCAGCCTATGTTCCTTCAGCTAGCCATTTTGGATTGTGGGGTACCCGCCAACTTGGGATCCTCTATATTCGCCTGTGGCTCGTCGGAGCAGTGTACCGACATGCACATATGGATAAATGCGGAAGAGCAATCTCACCATGTCAGCAGGAATGATGGCCATCGCCCCAAAATGAAATTTCAAGACAATAAGAATCCCATCGTCCGATGCGGGAAAAGGGGGAATGATCACTGAAGTGCCCACTGACTGAGAGTAAGAAGCCTTAACAAGGACCATGCGAGGCCTTTTTCTGGGTGAACCATGCGACCTTTCCTTTCCAGTCCAACTTCTCAGATCTTGTCCACCTTACTCTATCACTACACTTGCATTATTGTCTCGCCTAGTTCTTGATAGTCCTTTTATATATCTAGAAGGACATGTGAAATTAGGACGACAGAGTGATGATTTTTTCTTATCGCACAATCTCTCAAGTACTCCGATTGTTATATATAATGCCACCGTTGGCCTCGTTTCAGGAACCTGTAACGCCCATCGTCCCACTTGACCACATTCGTATCGGATCATTTGGGTTTGACTCATTAATGTGTTCTTTGAAGGCGTACTACCGAACATGATATCTGTCGTGTGGCAAACAATTGCACATATACATTAGAAGCCAGCGCGTATGATTCTGTACTTGACACTTCTCCGAGACTAAGCAATTCATAAACTCGGAAATGAGAGCGTAGAGCCGTATTATTCGCTTCGACGAGTTTGGCCTCGGTTCCCTTGGTTGGAATCAAAAATAGTGCAGGGGCTGATAAGCGCTGAATTCCCGAAATGGAAGGAGTTAATGAGGATGTGATGGAGGAAGCTTGCTTTTTGTCTTTTGCAATCGAATGATCCACAGGCCTGTCTTCACACAGCAAGCTATCGACAATTCCCCGGAGCCTTAGCCCGCTTGCTCCGGTGATCCCCGTACCATGGCTTATTGTCTCTGGATATACTCTACATAGTATCCCCACTGGCAGACAACAATTAGAACGAATCGGAGGCGCCCATTCCAGCTTTTTGTCTCTACCTGTCTCCTAGTGAGTCAAGTATGTATAAAACCCAGGGAAGGGACCGCCCTTTGAGAGTCCCCAGGATCTTCATCCCAACCCAGCAGCGACTTTACAGTCTTTGTGCCGCTCTCTCAGTCGCTCTCAAATGGATTCGTTCACCACCATCACCTCTTTCTTCTTCTCATCCTCATCCTCAACACCCTCTGAGGATCCCGCCGCCTCTTTCCCCACAGACGAGGAAACCGGCGGAGGAGGCAACCCTGCCTACTGCGTTATTGCGTGAGACGCACTCACAAAAGTCTTTTGATATGTCTTCAGTGTCACGAGTGAGCCCCCCTCTCCTATCCTTTCTCTCGTCTCTTGACTGACAATAAAATCCCACCAGACTATCATTATTCGTTCAACCACCATTCATTCATTTGCATCATCACTTCGGATCATCGCATTCGCATTTCATTGTATACCACATTACTCGGCATCATTGCTGGAGGACATGGATTTAGGGAAACCCGTCACCACCCATTTGACGGCGTCCAAGTATTATAGTTCTTTTTCGTCTTCGCCACCTATAATGTGTTCTGGAGTTGGACTAAATCAGGGCACACATTGTTGTATTACTAGTCAATTGCATATGGTCGATATGCGTTCTAGATTCACCTGAATACCCGTCTGGTTCCGAGTTCCTATCCTTCTTCGTCTCGACCAACGTAGCATCCGAGCTCAGGACTCCAAACATAGTGGTGTTCGAGGATGTCTGAGAGTACTTTGAAAGCTTCCATATCGGCGAATGGTACTCCTGTACGGGGGTCCAGGTATGGCGCAATTTGTCCGGTAATTGGACACCGTTGCTTCACTCGACCTAACCAAAGAAAGTATTTAGTTGGCTGACCAGCCAAGTGCACCGTTGCGGACTTACTTAGAGGTCGTCCCTTCCCGCTGAGTACCTTGAGTTCTTCCCATTTGATGTGATCACCAAACATCGCTTTCATCGTATCCTTCCAAGGCGGCTTACCGATCCCATCCCGTTGGCCGAGTTCATGAACCACATAATTCTTCGTCACCTTTTCTGTCCGCTCTTCTTCAACATACTGTTTTTGCGCAGGCTGTGAAGTTGGCGGTATTGTTGTAGGAGTGAAGAACGAAGATTGGAACGCAGAGTTGTTTGTTCCTCCTGGAGTTGTTGATGTAGATACAGGGGTATAATATCCAAAGGGGTATGTAGCAGGGGCAGATGGTAGTCGGAAGGTTGAGAATGTGGCCGCGGCCGTTTGATTAGTTGTAGAGGGTG